>JAGFMF010011446.1:11172615-11229575 GCA_019455555.1 Galemys pyrenaicus | reverse complement strand
TTGATGGAGTCCCATCTGTTCATCTTCTCTCTCGTTTTTACTGCTTTGGGAGATGTGTCTTCAAAGGCGTCATTGAGATGTATGTCTTGTAGCGTTTTACCTATCTTTTCTTCTGTATATTTTATAGTTGTGGGTCTTACATTTAGGTCTTTTATCCATTCTGAGTTGATTTTTGTACATGGTGTGAGATAGTGGTCCAGTTTTGCCAGCACCATTTATTGAATAAGCTGTCTTTGTCCCATTGTAAATTCTCTGCTCTTTTGTCAAAGATCAGTTGTCCATAGTTGTGTGGTTTTACTTCTGTGCTTTCTATATGGTTCCATTGGTCTGTGTGTCTGTCCTGGTTCCAGTACCATGCTGTTTTAATAACTGTTGCTTTGTAGTAGAGTTTGAAGTGTGGGAGTGTGATGCCTCCATTTTCCCTTTTTGTCAATAGAGCTTTGGCTAATTGGGGATTTTTATTTCTCCATACGAATTTCATCAACATCTGGTCTATTTCCTTAAAGAATTTCATTGAGATTTTTATTGGTATTGCGTTGAATCTGCAGATTTTTTTGGTAGGATGGCCATTTTGATTATGTTGATTCTCCCTATCCATGAACAGGGGATACCTTTCCATTTCTTTGTGTCCTCTTCTATTTCTCTTAACAGTGTTTCATAATTTTCTCTATATAGGTCTTTTGTTTCTTTTGTTAGGTTGATTCCCAGGTATTTGATTTTCTTGGTTTCCATTGTAAAGGGTATATTTTTCTTGATTTCTTCTTCAGATTGGTTGTTTGTATATAGGAAGGCTACTGACTTTTGTGCATTGCTCTTGTAACCTGCTACTTTACTAAACTGGTTGATTGTTTTAATTAGATTTTCTGTAGAGTTTTTAGGGTTTTCCAGGTAAATTATCAATTGTCTGAAAATAGTGATATCTTTACTTCTTCTTTCCCTATTTGGATGCCTTGTATGTCTTATTCCTGTCTTATTGCCCTGACTAGGACTTCCAGTACTATATTGAATAGCAGTGGGGAAAGTGGGCATCCTTATCTTGTTCCTGATCTTAAAGGGAATGCTTTCAGTTTTTCATTGTTCAGGATGATATTGGCTGTGGGTTTGTCATATATAGCTTTTACCATGTTGAGGTATGATTCTTCTATTCCGAGGCTTTTGAGAGCCTTCATCATGAATGGATGTTGGACTTTGTCAGATGCCTTTTCTGCATCAATAGATATGATCATATGATTTTTGTTCTTCCTTTTGTTTATATGGTGGATTACGTTGATTGATTTTGTATATTGAACCATCCTTGGGCTTCTGGGATAAATCCCACTTGATCGTGGTGAATTATCCTTTTAATGCATTGTTGGATTCTGTTGGCAAGAATTTTGTTGAGGATTTTTGCCTCCGTGTTCATTAGGGATATTGGTCTGTAGTTCTCTTTTATTGTGCTCTCTTTGTTTGTTTTTGGTATTTATGTAATGTTGGCTTCATAGAATGTATTTGGCAGTGTTCCTTCTTTCTCAGTTTTTTGAAAGAGTTTATATAAAATAGGTACTTGCTCATTTCTGAATGCTTGGTAGAATTCATTTGTGAAGCCGTCTGGTCCTGGGCTGTTGTTTTTAGGGAATGTTTTGTTCACTGCTTCAATTTCACTACTTGTGAATGATCTGTTTAAGTGTTCTATTTCTTCTTTAACTTAAGATGGTTATATTGTTTTAAGAACTGGTCCATTTCTTCTAAGATGTTAAGCTGTTTGCATATAGCTGTTCATAATATTGTCTGATTATTCTTTTAATCTCTTTTGCATCTGCTGTAATTTCTGCTCTTTTGTTTGTGATCCTATTTATTTGTGTTTTCTCTCGTTTATTCTTTGTTAGTCTGGCTAGAGGTTTATCTATTTTGTTTATTTTTTCAAAGAACCAACTTTTGGTTTCATTGATCTTTTGGATTTTTTTTAAATTTCTATTTCATTCTGCTTTAATTTTTATAATTTCTTTTCTACTGCTGGTTTTGGATCCTTTTGTTGTTCTTTTTCTACATCATTGACATATAAGATTAGATTGTTTCTCTGAGTTTGTTCTTGTTTGTTGATGTGAGCCTGGATTGCTATGAACTTCCCTCTTAGAACCACTTTTGCTGGATCCCATACGTTTTGGAATGAGGTGTCCTCATTGTCATCCGTTCAAAGTGTTTTTCTTTTTTAATTTCCTCTGTGATCTCCTCTATAAACCATTGTTTTTCCAGTAGTGCAGGTTTCAATCTCCATGATGTGGGTGGGTTTCTTGTTTTCTTTTTGTGATTTACTTCTAATTTGATTCTTTTGTGATTAGTGACTATAGCTGGAATTATTCTAATCTTTCTGTATCTGTTTATTTTGGTCTTGTGGGCCAGTATGATCCATGTGCACTTGAGAAAAACGTGTACTCTGAATTTTTTGGGTGAAGAGTTCTATAGATATCCGTTAGATTGATGGCTTCTAGATCTTTATTGAGAGCTCTGGTTTCCTTGTTTATTTTTTGTCTTATTGATGTGTCCATTGATGAGAGTGGGGTGTTGAAGTCTCCTACTATATAAGTGCTTTTTTTTAATGTTTAATGTTTTCTTTCAGGGCTGATAGTAATTGTTTGACATATTTTGGTGCTCCTTCATTGTGTCTTCCTGATGTTTTGTGCCCTTGAACATTATATAATCTTTTATATTCTATATATTATATACATTATATATACATTATATACATTATATATATTGTCTTTTTTAACCTTTTTTTTTATTTTGAAGTCTTTTTTGTCTGATATAAGTATGGCTGTTCCTACTTTCTTTTTTGTTCCGTTAGCTTTTATGGCTGTTTTCCAACCTTTTACTTTCAGTCTATGTCTATCTTTTGTGTTTAAATGTTTCCTGAAGACAGCAGATGGTTGGATTGTGTTTTTTTATCCAGTCTGCTACTCTGTGTCATTTTATTGCTGAGTTTAATCCATTTACATTTAGAGTTAAAATTGTTATGCTGGCATCTGTGTTTGCCATTTTGTCTTTTTTTGTTTTGTTTTTTTCCTGCCTTATACTGTTCCTCTATTTCATTTTCCTGATGGCTTTGGCTTTAGTACTTGTTGCAGAATTTTAGGAGAGGAGGTTTGGTCGTGCTGAATTTCTGGAATTTCTGTTTGTCTGTGAAAATCCGTGTTTTTTCTTCATATAGAAAGGAAAACTTTGCAGCATAAAGAATTTGTGGTTGGCATTTGTTGCCTTGCAGTTTTTTTTAATATATACTTCCATTCTCTTCTGGACCGTAGTGTGTTCTCAGAGATGTCTGAAGTTAGTCAATAGGTTTTTCTTTGTATGTTATCTGTTTCTTTGCTCTTGCCAGCTTCATTATTTTTTACTTGTCTTGTATTCTTGGTAGCTTTACTATTATGTGTCTAGGTGTATTTCTAGTTCTATCATAGAAGTTTGGGGTACATCTTGCCTCTTGTATTTCTAGCTTCATCTCATCTCTTAAGCTTGGGAAATTATCCTTATTAGCTCCTTAAATATGCTTTCACATCATTTATCATTTTCAACCTCTGGTACTCCTATATCTTATGTTACTTTTCTTTATGGTGTCTGAGAGTTCTTGTAGCATGACCTTGCTTTTTTTCCTCTGGATTTCTCTGTCCTTTTCTGTCTTGGTTCTTTTTGTTTCTGTGTCTTTAAGAGAACTAATTCACTCTTCTATTTCCTCCATTCTGTTTCCTGTTTTTCCTATCTTCCTGTATGTCTTCCATTGTCTTCCTTAATGCCTTCAGTTTCCTTCTTCAAAGAACTAATTTGTTCTTTCATGCCATCCATTCTGTTTTCCCTACTCTTCCTACCTTCCACTTTTCTTCAATGTCTTGTTCTTCTTCTTCAGATCATTAATAGTTTTTAGTAAATCATTTATTTTTTCCATAGTGATGGTTCTACATTCTATTTCAGATAGGCTGAATATTTTTTCTGTATTGTTGTTGTTGGGCTCTTGTGTCTGGTTTTCCTTTTGTGGTGTAGTTTTCCCTTGTGGGCTTGCTTGTTTAATTATAGTTTTTCTTCTACCTGATTTCTATTTTCTGATTTGTTGTATTTGTTGAGACACTGTGTTGCTTATTTGGCAGGCATCTCTTTGGGTGTTCCTTTTGGAGTATCAGGAACTGGTGGTCAACACACAGACAAAAACACAAACACCACAAGACAGACAAAAACAAGACCAAAATAGGCAAATGGTAAAGAGAAAAAAGAGAAGAGAGAGAAAGGAGGAGAAGAGGCAGAGGAAATAATATAGAAAAAAATGTACTTTAAAAAAAAAATTCCCTCTACAGCCAAAATATGGGAGGTAGTGGGAAAGGTGTGATGTTGACTATACTGTAGAGGCAGATATGAGAGTTCTTTGGGTCCTTTTTTGTAGCTGGGTAGGTGATGGGTCTCCTTAGGACTCTTTTCACCTGAGGACTTGGAGTACCAAGAGACCCTCTGCCCCTCTGCAGGGACTGGCTTTATGAGGTTCCCTTTAGTGCCTTTCCAATGGGGAAATGTGTAAACAAAAGGGACAAGGAAAAGAAAAGAAAGGAAAACAACAACAATCAAATACAAACAAACAAAGAGGATAAAAGTGGGGGTTGGACAAGGAACTCAAGAGTCCCACCCAACTTTGGGTACGGGAGGAGGAGGTAGTCACAGAGAGTGACTGACCCCCCTGCTGTGTCTGTCCTATAAGCCTGAGCTCTTCTGGATGTCTCAGGTTTCAAGGTTTCTCTGGATTTCCTTGGTATGGGAGGTGGCTTACCTCAGTGTCCCATTACCAGCTGTTTTGTAGCCCTATCATGGGGGTGTCACCTGAGGTGTCCCAGTGGCTGCCCATTGTCTGTGGCTGGACCACCATGTTTTACTTTCCCCTTCCAAAGTAATGGTGGACTGCCTCAGCTACAGCCACTTGGAGGATATGTGGGAGTGTTACAGTGGTGCCACAAATTTGACCAGCCCCCAATGGCCTTCCTCCAGCTGCTGCAGTTTCTAGCCTTCCCAAACCCTGTGATCCAGTTGATGTGTACAGGGTGGGGGTCCCATGAAGTGGCTCCCCATTAGTGTGGTGGTTTAAAATGGTGTCCAGGACTTTGTCAAGCCCCAGCCTCAGTGGGTCCTCTCTCCACTCACCCTGCCCCTATCTCCATTCAATACGGGGCAGGCAGTCATTTCTCTGGTCACTAAACCGCACTGTGCTCAGGGCTCTGGCTTTCCTGTGCTGCCGACCTGCAGCAGTGGCTTTCATGAGATGGCGGCATCAGTAGTGGCAGCAGCATCCCGTGAAGGGGTGGTCGTGGGCTGTGATTCCTCTTATTAAGGTGGGAAGCAGGAGGCAGGGGGCGGGAAGTGGGAGGCAGGGGGTGGTAGCTCCAGGTGCTGAGCTTGCACCTCCTCAAGTCAGCTCCACTTTGCATGGAGATGCCCAATTATGTCTCAGCCCTGTTACCCCATGGCACCAATATCTCTGCCAACTTGTGGTTGGTTTACCCCCTGTAGAGTCTGAGAAAAGGCTCAGGCTTTTCTGCCCTCCCACCATTGGTGTAATGATGGTTACCTACAGTGCTGCATGCAGGCATGCGCAAGTGGGCACATCTGGGTATGGACACAGGCATATAGAGGCGGCGTCATGAGGATGCCAATACCAACAAGCAGCAGCAAGACCAACAAGCAGAAGTGAGAGAAGTAGCAGAGCAGCAAAACAGCTGAGAGGGTGAGATGGGCCGGGGGCTAGGAGGCCTGCCAGCCTCCAGGCCCTCTGGCACCCCTACCTGCTATGTACCTGGCCACCTCTGACAAAAAAAAGTATAAAAACCACCGAGGGCTCTAAGACTCCTTCCTTTACCCCCGTCTGCTAGAACCATCCCGAACCTGCCCAATTGCAGCTTCCCTGCTGCTACTCCTCTTTCCCCACATCTGTTCAGGAATTGCTTCCCTGGGTTTGAGTCTCTCTGTTTATCCTCTGTCTTCTCTAATTGTGTGAACTCCCTAAGCCTAACTTGTTTCCCTGCTCCTTCCCTAGAATCCCTAAAATTCGAGACTTAATTCACCAAGCCTGGAGTGCTTCCTTGGATGTCTCTATCTGCTCAACTCTCCCCACATTCAGGTCTAGACATTTTATATTTGTTCTGATCCCTCTTCAGTGTGGGGTCTCTGGGTTTCTCTTATAGTTCCTGGCATGTTGGATTTGTAGATGGGGAAGGGGATGGGGCAGTATAACACTTTTCTCTGTTTTTTCACTTCTTCAATGCATCCCTCATTTCTGGGTAGGTAACCAATATAGTCCAATTTATTCTCGGTGTTTCAGTTCTTGCAGGGACCTACCTGCTGTATTTTCTCCCTTTTTCCTGTATCTTATAGGAGCTTTCTAACCTATTTTCTCTCCACCATCTTTTCTCTGTCCACGATCTAGTATTTGAATAAAAATTGACACAGCTTCAATGGAGTGGACTCCAAATCCTAGAAGTAAATGTAGGTATATATCAATACTTAATTCATGATAAAGGAGCCAGGAACATTCAACAGGAAAAAGAGCGGCTCTATAACAAATGGTGCAGGGAAGGGTGCACTGAGTTGATCTAATCTTTCCTGTAGATTAATTGTAAAGATTAGTGAACATGTAGTCGAAGTACGAGAGAATGTATTCTAAATAAAGATCAAAAATGCATCTTAATTATTGATATTTTTATCATCATCATGTCATATCCATCAGCTCATTCTACTTGTATTTTTATATTTAAAATATTTTTAGGGCCTCCCTGATGGCGCAGAGGGTTGAGCGCCACAATGTGAGTCATCCTCAGCACAGAAGCGAGAGTTCGATCCCTGGCCAGGGAGGGGGCCCACATGGTGCAGCAGACCTCTTCTGCCTCACCAGTTGCTCCCCTCAGCATCTATTTCAGTCCATCCGCCTGTTCTGCTCCCCATTATGTCTCTGGTGAATCCTCTCACCACCTACACCTCTGGCCTGTACCCCAGCTCTAAATGTATAAATAAATCTTTAAAAAATAATAATAATAAAATATTTTATCCAGATGACTCAGAAATATGACCATTATACCTGACAGTATACCAATTAACAGCTTATATTTAGTAAATATCTGGCAGTTAGCTTGTTTATACACATGTTGGTTACTATGTGGATTTAGTATTGTCACTGGACTCTATAGTTGACCCTGTAGGTGCATTGTTCTATATTCAAGGCAACTTACTGCTCCACATGGCATAACCCAGGCTGTTTTTATTTCTAGAATCTTTTTGGGTTTAGTCAGTGATATCACAGGAGATCAGGGGCTAGAGAAGAAAAAAAAAATGTGAAGGTATTTGTCACTCCTACGAACTTCTGCCTTTGTTTTAACTCAAGAGCATTATGCTTGGAATTCTTATTGGACAGCCCTAGTTTAGTGGCTTCAAATTCTGGAGACTTCAGTATCATTCTCACGTTTTATTCAGAAGGCTTGTCCTAATGTTCCAGTGTACTACCATGCTTTGCTTGTCTCTTAATCCAGGTCTTGCTTATGTAAAGATATCCTTCTTTAAAATCTTTAAATTAAAAACAGAGTTTTCTCACAATACCCTGAATGTTATCCTACAGTATGTATATCAATGACCTAATCACTGAAATTATCAAAACATTCAAGGACAAAATGATTCAACCTAGATCTACTATCATGTAAAAACATTTCATTTAGTTGTGTACAGATGTGGTCTCAGTGATTCAGCTCTGTCAGTGTCACAATTTTTTATAAAGCAGATAGAAATAGGAAGCAATTTACTTTGCCATTGCAACGCTCCATTGCCACTTGGAAAAAGGAAATGTGCTAAACACAGAATGTTATCTTTCATTGTTCTCTTCTGAAAGAATGTTTCCATAATTCTTGTAAAATCAAAATATGTATCCGTTGAATTAATGTCAGGGATTGAGTGGTAGCAATTTGCTTCCTCCTACACAATTTCAGAGAACATGAGTAAAAAAATTTGTTTTCATATAACTACTTTTGACTTAAAGTACAAATGTCAGACAGTGAAAGTCATCAAAATATATTCATAAGTAATATGTGAATTTTAGATTGTGTCATCTCCACTTAACTAGCCTTGGATTTTGGTATATGTAAAAGGTAATATTGCTCATTTAAAATATAGATGTAGATAATGTGGCTATAGACACAAATATACATATATTATTCATATGAACATGCACACATACACACAAATATATAGGTATATACACACACACGTGCATATACCTTATCTTTTAAATGGACTTTATGAATATATTCCAGTGCTTACAGAATGTATACAGGGATTCATTTGAAAACTATATAAATATGTAGATACCATGTTCTTTGCTTGGACAAGCATAAGTTGTAGGAAGACATGAATACATGCTCTTTCCCCAGTCTAGATTATTTGAAAAAGTAAGTATATGAAAAGTTTACCACAAAAAGTAGAGTAGCAAGGCAAATACAGATAAAGGTAATATATTTCTTGGAGATTAGGTAGAATAGCCATCTCATTGGACTTGATTTCTATAGAGTGAATGTAATACACAGTTTTATCTTGATATAATTGTTTTAATATCCAGGTTTCTTTCTTAAGTTATTCTGAGAACCTTGTTCTCCCTTTATGTAAATATTAATATCATGAAATTTCATTTATTTGGCATATACTTCTTGAGGGTCTAAAGAACAATCATAGATTCTGATATCAATTGGAACAAAATTGCCGCATGGTGTTTCATCCTCTATCCACATTCAGATGTACAGGGATTGTAGGAGTTAGGGTTGTTCAGAGACTATTAGGAGATGATCACTAGATCAACACTAGGTAGGTAGGCAGGTAGGTAGCTAGTAGGTAGGTAGATGGATAGATGAATGTACAGAGATAGGGAGAAGAAGAAGGTAAAGTAAATGGGGAGATATTTCAAAAATTGGACTGTATCTGAAACCTGTAGCATGGTTTAGAAAATTGAAAATATCTGGCAGGAATTATGCTGTATTCAGGCAGAATTTCTTCTTCCTCCTGAAAAACTCAGTTTTCTTCTTTTTTTTTTTTAAAGCTTTATTTATCTATGCATACAAGAACTAAGGTACAGGCCAGAGGTCAGAGATGAGAGGATCACCAGAGACAGAGTGAGGAGCAGAACAGACAGATCTGCTGAGGGCAGAATAGACATACACTGCTGAGGGTAACAGTGGGCAAGACAGGAAAGGTCTGCTATGCTATATTGGCTAGCAGCCTGGCCAGGAATGGAACTCATACTGCATTGACAGCAGAGAGCTTCATAGTACTGTGCCTTAACCCCTTGCACTACCAGGGAGGCCCCAGTTTTATTCTTACAGACTTACAATTGATTGATTGAGACTCACCTACATTATCAAGGAAAAGTCTCTCCTTTACTTAAAGTTGAAAAGTCTCTCCTTTACTTAAAGTCAACTCTTTGTAGATGCAATCTTCACTACATTAAATACTTCCATATTGGCATCTAGCTTTATATTTTATTGACTAACTCGGGGTTATAGCCCAATCAAATTTATACATAAAACCAGTCACCACAGGGAGTAAAATTTCTGATGGAATGAAAACAAATATTTTGATAATAATTTAAAATTACTCTAAAAGCCATTTTCAAGATCAATCTTTGCAATGGGGCTATATCAGTCTAATTTTTCACCTGAGGCATGCAAAGTAGAATAAAAGGAAGCTGATGAGAAAAATGGAGATTTAAAAATTTTAAATGCCTTAGGGAAATACTCAAGGAAAGGAAAATGTGAAATATTTTAAATCCTTAGAACTTATTTGAACATATTTTTAGGAATTAACAAGACTTGAGTATATTTTTTCTCAAGTCAGAAATACCTGATTCTATTTTTTCATTCCTTCCTTTATTCATTAATTTTATTTGGCCTTCCTAGCCTTAGTTTTGTGATTTATAGAATGCATGTAAAAGTATGGTTACCTCATAAGACTGTGAAGAGGAATAATTAAGGAGCTCCATGTTGTAAACATCTTTGCATACAGAACTGGATATCTGTTGAGCACATACTATTTGATACTTGTTTTTGATTTTATAGTAGTAATTTGTAAGACATATACTTTAGTAAGTCTGTCCCTGTTATAGAGATGACTTTATATGTAAATCCCCCAAATTTCCAGATGTATATCTGCCACTCCCATGTTTTGTAAACTTATGGTGACAATAATTCCTTCATACCTGGGAAGATTTCTGTGGTTGAACTTTAAGCACAGGATTCAATGTCACTAATTTAGTTGTAGGTTTTACTTGTCAATACTAATGAATATTGACTGGAATAATTCTTAGGCAAAGTTTGTTAAAACAAGTTTAGCTATTCTATTAGTTGACCTAATTTATTTTTCTAAATTAACAGATCCTAGACAAATTATAAGTAACATTATGCCATTGCAAGAGTCAATACTTCATTTAATATCTTTTAACATAAGCCACAGAACTTCATGATTATTCATCAATGATATTTCTTAGCAATAAATACTTCATATACTTTGGCATGTTTGATATATAATAATGAATTGAATTTCCTTTAACTCATTAATTCCTACCTTCAGCAATACATTATTCCAAAAATGACTCGATCTGAGATGATTTTTCATAATCTTTCAGCACTCTTATTATGAAAAGAAACCAGTTTTCATTCTCAACTATAATCTCTGATCATTACAGACCTTATGAAAACCACATTAACCTTTCAAATGTAGTTAAAAAACAAATTGTAAAGTTGGCTATTTTTTATGTCTTTTTTCTTTGTAATAAAAGTCAACATACAAACTTTTAAAATTATAATTAAGAATATGGAGTATATTAAAAGGATAGGAAGGAAACCAAGATATAAAATTTTAAAATTCTGTTAAAATTAGGAAACTAAAAGTTCAGGAATAGAATAAGAACAATTTGGTATCTTATATATTAATTTTTTGATTTGTTATAGCATTGACAATATACAAATAGATGTAAATTGAAAAAAAAGGCACTCCTGAAAAATAATTTAGTAAAGAATATAAATGTAATTTTACACCAAAAATTATCAATCTTTATAATAAACATAATGTTTAAACTCACTTGTGGTGAAACATAGCATTAATTTATTCTGAAATTCCATGCTACTTATTAATCAAAGGGATTTAGTTCTATTTAGGGGTACATACTATCTCTCTGCCAGTGTAAGGGGACATGTAAGGAGAGATGAAATGACACTGTTGAAGAACAAACATCTGCTAAACAATGGAAAATGAGAATGAATAATGCAAAAAATAGCATATGCCTTTAAAAACAGAAAACCCTCTTACAGGAATTCATAATTATCTAAAAGAATAGGAAAAATTAAGTTATTCTTCATGGTATGATTTCTAAAAATATAAAATAAGAAACAATCTAAGTTTCCTTAAATATGAAATTGCATAAAAAATGACTTTCTATACAACTATTCAAAGTTATGGAATACTTCATTATGACTGGATTAAAAAACTTTGTAAAACAAGCCCAAAAGTAGGATGTGTGGTAATCACAGCATGTATTTAAGCAAAGTATCAAAAGTTTTCCTCAGGGACATAGAACTATGGGTGAACATTTTTCTGTCAACCAATTTCTACTCTAATGAATGTGAACTGGTTTCCCTTTAAATGATACCAAACTGTAAAAATGAATGAAACTGTGAAAACCATGTGTTAAAGGAAGAACATTATGAAACAAAAATAAATAAATAAATAAATAAACCTCTTTTTTTTTTTTTAGGTCCAGTTAATGACAATCAAAATTATAAATAGAGTAAGAAGGCACAGTGTTCACTTCCTGTAGTGACCCCGGATTAGAAAACAAATTTGATGCAAGTTGATTTAAAGATAGGGGTGATTTGAAACATAAGTTAGATGAAGCACAAATAGCATAATAAATAACATTTTAACATTTATTTAATTATGGAAGGAGGTTTTAAAATAAAGATGATTGCATAAACAAAAACACATTTTACAGAATAGCACAGGATTATAGAGTGTTATGTATGTATAAATAGACCTGTGGTTCCTTCAAAATTGTAACTGTTTGGCTATAATTTCTTGTGAAATCCATTGAACTGTACTCTAGGGATAATATGTTAAATGAATTTCTGAGCTTCAAGGGTTTTTTGATCTAAAGAAATTACAGATTCAAATTCATTATGCATATTTGACCTTTGTCACTCTATTCTAAATGAAAAGGACATAATTACTATGTTTTCTCCTATCAAATAAAATAAAACTATCATTTTGAACATTAATAAGAACTTTATCTATTGATATAATCTTTAGCTAAGTATTGTGGATGCCTCCTTTTAGTTTGCTAGTTGGCTTTAAAGTCTGTCAATATTTTATTGATTAGAAAATGGAAAATCAATGATTTTATTCACTGTAGCCAACATAAAAATTTAATGTGTTCTTGTAACAGAATATATCAAGAACTATAAGTGTATTAGCAATGGCTTTAAAATTTTATTATTAGAAATTCTTATGGCTTCTTTAAAAATTATATTCATGCATGCAAACATTTAAAGTTTATTTTATTCTCTTTGCCATATTAAATTGAGCTATTAAGTCCATGATAATCCTAGTTTGTATAGCATGATAGTATATTTTATACCCGAAAATTAGTATTTTATTTGTTGTATACATATAATTAGTTTCTGTGAATACAGGAAAAGTATAAAATTATCTAATATACCACAAATAGAGGAGACTATAAAATACTGTAAGAAAAGAAAGGTGGTGGGGGGGGAGAGAGAGAGAGAGAGAGAGAGAGGCTTTCAGTTGTAGAATAAAATACTTATATGGAGTAAAAATTCCAACTTTTCTTATTTTACCTTATGCGTTTTAATATATCGTGCTATTTAATCTTCTATCTGGATCAGTGCTTACAAGTCCATTTTGAAGGTCTTTTTGCTGTACTAGATGCTCTCCGATTTAAAGGCATTCTTAGGTCATTAGTTTCATAAGTAACATTTTCTCAGGTCACTGGGTTTTCAGAGTTCCTTTTTTTATGATATATTTTACTTGATATTTCTGAGCATGGTCTCTTGATAGACTCCTCTGGGTAAAAGAGCAAAAAGAATAAAGGGCAAAATACAAAGTCAGTAACCTAAACAGCAGTGCCAGTGTATTAAACTCTACTTTATTTGAGCAGATAAAGTGCACAGGCCCATCTTACTGTTGTGAGGGATATTTTTAAAGGTGTGTAGCTGTGTATAAGTGTGGGTGTGCATGTTTGTGTATATATATATATGTTGATAAAGAAATTTAAAATATTCATTTGCTTCAACTCTAGTCACAGTCATAAAGAGGTAAAAGAATATTAAAAAACAAATTTCAGGTGCCATTTCATGTACTTGACTTGTATATATATGCCCTGAACAATGAATGCATAAATGAAAAGGAAAAAAGCACTTTTTAAAGATTCATTTATTTATGCATACAAGAGCTGGGATACAGGCCAGAGTCTTAGGAGGTGAGAGGATTCACCAGAGACAGAGTGGGGAACAGAACAGGCAGAGCAACTGAAGTACACTGCTGAAGGGAGCAGCAGGTGAGGCAGGAGAGGTCTGCTGCACCACATGGGTTCCCTCCCTGGTCAGGGATCAAACTCACGCTGCTGTGCAGTGGATGCTTACAGTGTGGTGCTCAACCCGCTGTGCCACCAGGGAGGCCCCCCAAAAAACACATTATTTTTTATCATAACATATGTAAATAAAGACATGCCTCATTTTATTTCACTTAATTGTGCTTTGCAGTTATTTTATTTTTTTTTAAAGATTTATTTATTTATGCATATAAGCACTGGGGTATAGGCCAGAATCGCAGGAGGTGAGAAGATTAACCAGACAAGAGTGGGGAGCAGAACAGGCAGATTGACTGAAACACACTGCTGAGGGGAGCAACGGGCGAGACAGGAGAGGTCTGCTACGCCATGTGGGTCCCCCTTCCTGGCCGGCGGCAGGAATCGAACTCGTGCTTCAGTGGCTGCGGTTTGCTTAATAGTGTGTTGCTTAACCCACTGCGCCACCAGGGAGGCCCATGCTTTGCAGTTATTAAGATTTGTACAAATTGAGAGTTGTAGCAACCCTGAGATGACCAAGTTTATAGGTGCCATTTTCCAATAGTGTTTGCTCACATTTTATCTCTGTATCACATTGGTAAGTTTCTCCAATATTTCAAACTCTCATTATTCCTCTATCTGTTATAGTCATCTGTGTTCAGTGATATTTGATGTTACCATTGAGGTTGTTTTGGGTACCATGAGCAGCGTACATGTAAGTCTGTGATAGATGTTTTATCTGTTCTGACTTTTCCACCATGAACCATTACTACATCACTCTCCTTTGCCTCAAGTGTCTCTATTCCCTGACACATAACACTATTGAAATTTTAGGTATTTAGTAACCCTACAATAGCTACTAATTTCAAGTGAAAGGAAGAGTCATACTGCTCTCACTTGAAATCAAAACCTGAGAATGATTTAAGCTTAGTGGGGAAGGTTAATGAAAGTTGAGATGTGTTCAGACCTAGACCTCTTGAGTAAACAGCAAAATTTTGAATTAAAAGGAAAAGTGTTTGAAGGAATTTTACAGTGTTATTCCAGCGGACACATGACTACTAAGAAAGGGAAACAGAATTATTGTAATATAGTGAAACATATAGAAGATCAAATTGCCTCCAACTTTCTCTTAAACTGTTGTCTAATTCAGAGCAAGACCCTTATTCTTGTCAATTCTACGAAGTATGAGAGAAGTGAGAAAATGGCAATAGAAAAGTTTGAAGCTCTTCTTTAGAGAAATGTCTTTTAAGTTCTTCTGCCCATTTTTTGACCAGATTGTTTGCTTTGTTTTTCTTGAGTCTTGTGAGTTCTTTGTATATCTTTGTGATCAGTCCCTTATCAGTTGTGTGGAGTGCATTTTTTTTTTCCTGATTAGTGGGGTGTTTCTTTGTTTTGGTTAATGTTTCTTTGCTGTTCAGAAACTTTGTGATTTGATGTAGCCCCAGATGTTTAACTTTTCCTTCATTTTCTTTTTGCTTTGGGGTATGCTTCTTTAAAGATATTACTGAGCTGTATGTCTTGCAAAGTTTTACCTGTTTTCTTCTATATATTTTATGGTTCCAGGTCTTACGTTCAGTTCTTTTATCCATTTTGAATTGATTTTTGTACATGGTTTGAGGTAATGGTCTAGTTTCATCTTTTGCATATGGTGCACCAGTTTTCCCAGCACCATTTATTCAAAAAGTTCTTGTCCCACTGCACATTTTTTTGCTCCTTTGTCAAAGATCAGGTGTCCTTAAATGTGTAATGGCTAAGAGGCGAATGAAAAAATGTTCACCATTTCTTATAATCAGGGAAATTCAAATTAAAACCACAATGAGATACCACCAGTAAGAATGGCACATATTAAAAACAAAACAAAACAAACAAACAAAAAACAGCAACAACAAATGTTGGCAAGAATGTAGAGAAAAAGGAATTCTACTACACTACTGGTGGGAATGCAAATTAATCCAATCACTATGGAAAGTTGTTTAGAGGTTCTTCAGTCTACTAAAAATGGAGCTACCATATGACCCAGCAATTCTACACTTAGGGATCTGTCCAAAGGACATAAAAACACTGATTCAAAAGAATACCTGAATTCCTATGTTTATTGCAACACTATTTATAATTGGTGAGACCTGGAAACAACCCAACTGCCCAAAAATAGACAACTAGATCAAGAAGATGTGGTATACATACACAATGGAATACTACTCAGCAATCAAAAAAGATAAACTAATGACCTTTGCAGCAACATGGATAGAACTAGAAGGGATTATGCCCAGTGAAATAAGTCGAAAGGAAAAAGAAAAATATCAGATGGTTTCACTCTTAGGAGGAATATAGGGAACCAAATAAGGGATCAAGGAAAAGAACAATAACAGTAAAAAAATCACACCATAACAAAACAAAAAGACAAAGACAAATCAGAAGCACTTTATGTGGGGGTGGGGAGAGGGACTGGGATGAAGGCAGAATGTGCATAAGCAACTGAGATGGTGGTGCACTAGTGAAATGGTGTGGGAATTCCATGGGGACTACAGTTGATGTCAAAAATATATGAATAAAGAAAAAAATTAAAAGTTTGAAGCTAGCAGAGGATATTTCATGAGGCTTGAGGAAAAAAGCTGTTTTCCTAACAAACAAGGACAAGGGAATCAGCAAATGTCAGCATAGAAACTACAGAGTTGTCCAGAAAACCTAGCTAAGATCATCTGATGAACAATTTTTAAATGTAGATAAATAGCCTTATATTGAAAGATGGTGCCGTTTGGGGCTTTTATTACTAGAAAGAAGTCAATGTTTGATTTCAAAGTTTTAAAGGACAGACAATCTCTTGATAGGGGCTAATAAAAGTGCCCCATGGTGGCACAAGAGGTAGAGTTGCAGCACTTTAAAGATAGCCACAGCCACTGTAGCACAAGTTCTACCTCCTGCCAGAGACCTAACCCACATGGCACAGCACCCCTCTCCTGTCTCGCCTTCTGCTCCCCTCAGCAGTTCATTTCATTCAGTGTGTCTGTACTGTTCTCTATTCTGTCTCTGGTGAATCCTCTCATCCATACACCTCTGGTCTGTACACCAGTTCTTGTACACATTTAAAAAAATCTTTAATAATTAACAACAACAACAGAAACTAGTGATTGTACGTTGAAGCCAATGTTCATTTACCAAAAATTCTAGGACCTAAAGAAGTGTGCTAAATCTACTTTTGCTATATTCTCCAAAAGGAACAAAAAAACCTGGATGATAGTACATGTTTACAACATGGTCTACTGAATGTTTTAAGGGCACTGAGAGACCTTTTACTCAGAAAAAAAGGTATCTTTCAAAATGTTACTGATCACTGGCAATGTAGTTTGTCATCCAAGAAGTCTTATGGCGATAAATTTTGTTTTCATGTCTGCTAACACAACATGCTTTCAGCTGTCAAAGGATCAAAAAGTCATTTTGAATTTCAAGTCATATTATTTAACAAATGCATTTCTTAAACCCATACTTGAGAAAGATGGTAGTTCCTTTGATAGATCTGGACAAAGACAATGAAAATCATCTGAAAAGGATTTTAAATAGTCTAAATGCCATTAAGAACATTCATGATTCATAGAAGGAGGTCAAAATATCATCATTAATAGGAGTTTAGAAGAAGTTGATTCTACTGTGAATAAAATGTTGTCAAACAGTGTATTATAGAGAAATATTTTATAAAAGAAAGAGACAATCATTGTTTTCTTATTTTAAGAAATTACCACAGCTACTCTAAATACAACCACCTCCGCACAAGCCATTAACCATTACTACTGAGGGTGATCCTCTATCAGCAAAAATAATATGATTTGCTGAAAAATTAGCTAAAGGTTAGAATGTTTAGCAATATTTTTAGATATAATATTGTGTATTTAATAGACTACAGAGTAAGTATAAACATAAATTTTATGTGTACTGCAAAACCAAATATTTGTGGTACTAACTTTATTACTACAATTGTTATTTTGTGGTGGTATGAAACCTAACCATCAGTATTGCTGAGGTGTGCCTATATAAATATCAAACAGAAATACAGAGAAGTTCTAGTTGTCTTTTCTGGAGAAGGTGAACTAGAGCACCTGTGTCCTTGAGTAAAAAGTTTATCTGAAAGTTATTTAAATTCATATAGATATACAGAAACACCATTTGCTGTTATCTCCTTTAACCCTAAGACATGTGGTGGGGAGAAAACATGATGTTTAGGGAATAAATCCACAATGTAGGAATTTATAAATAACATTGTGGTATAAAAGACCTATGAGATGGAAAGTGATGAAGTCAATAAAGAAACTTTTGAAATGCCAAGAATCAAGTGGAAGTGAACACCAATATTACCTATCCTCCAGGCCCCCCCATTTGTTCCCCCACATCTCCATCATGGACCAGGAATCCAGAGATCACTATCCAGGAAATACTGTAAAGGAACTTAATTAGAATTGACCAAAGACAGGTTCTGGGTAAGAACATGTTAAATACAAGTGGGGAAGATCTAGGGCAATACCTGAATAAAGTTTTAATCATATGATGAATATGTGCTTGTGACATTTATGCTTATATGTTTAAAGGTTTAGAGACAGTAAGAGATTGGTGTTTCATCCAAAATGTGAATAAGAAACATACAAAGTAAATAAAGTACAGTACATATTCTCAGCAAAAGAGAGAGAAGATATAAAGATACTGATAAATTCAGCACCTGATAAGAAAAAATAAAACTAATTGACAATGCAAGAGCCCAACTGAGAGAACAGGAAAGAATGAAGGAAGAGCGATAAATATCCTATAATCTGAACAATGAAGAGAAAATAATGAAGAGTCTCAGGATCTCTAAGATTATCACACAATAGCTAACATTCCTTTTATCAGACTCTAAGAAGTAGAGGAAGAGAGAGGGTAGATTTGAAAATATTATTTGACTAAACAATGACTGGAAATTTCCACAATTTGACAAAATCTTTGGAATTCATAAATCTAGTGTCAAGAAGCTGAGTAAATCCCCAGCAGGGCTTTACTCTCAAGCAGCTTTGATGACAGGAAGTCAAGACATTTTCAGATGACGTAAAATTAAAATAATTTGTTGCCTAGAGACCTATTCTAAAAAAAAAAGAGAGCTAAAGAATAGTTTATAAACAGTGTGTTACAAAAAGGATTATGATAGGCAAAAACACCCAACTTGTAAAAGCTGTAAAAAGCTAAAAGACTCCAATTTGTTCTTATGGTTCTTAGCATAAAATTAAGTTTCATTTCCTCAGGCAGCAAGGTCCTATAACATCAACCCCTTAAATCTACAGCCTCAGCTTCTAACCACTTTTCTCTTTGTTGTGCTCAGGTTTAAGGGACATTTTCAGTTTTTCAAATCTGCGAGCTCCTTTCTACTTTGCTTGGTACTTGTGCAGGATGTTCCTTCTGTTTCAGATTTCCTTTTTTTCCCAACTGCCAGTGTTCACCCTCAAAGAGATACTTTCCAACCTCAAATTTAAGTACTGTCTACATGTTTTTTTAAAATTTCTTACCTGTTTTTTTTTTTCTCCTGAATTTACAAGTTGCAATTATGTGTCTATGTTTGTTTGTTTTTTCTTATCTGCTTTCTAGATCACATCCTCAGGCCATTGAAAAGCTCTTGCTGCTTCACCACTGTAGTACTGTAACCTAGAACTTGGAAACAATTCAATAAATAATTCACACTGAAAAAATAATTATAATGATAGAACATAAGTGTTTGGATATATGTGTTTGATAGGACATACATGTATGTGCACACACACACTCACACACACAACACACACACACAAAGCAGTTATTCACATCTGGTTGAAACCAAAACAGTCCAGAGGATTGAGGCTCAAGTCCCAAGGGCATTTTAGTTCCAGCACACTCAGCTTACTGTGCATCTCCAGTCCTCAGGAATGAAAGAAAACCTGTTGCCACAAACCACCCAAGATTGAAGCTCAACCAGTTTCAAATGTACATTTGAATAAAGATGAGGAAAGGGCAGTATTGGTACACATAATTATCTGTTTTTCCTGGCAAAATGTTCCACAAATGATAGAGCAACAGAGTGATCAATATTGGAATCACTATACCTGCATTCCTATTTCTTTTCATATTTTATAAACTAGATTAGGCTGGACCTATCTGGCAAGTTATTAATAAGTCTTTTTGCATGATAGACTATCTAACCATAAAATGAGGTACACTTTTATAAAGATTATAGATTAAGCATATACAATAGAAATGTAATGCAAATGACACATATGATTTTACGTTTTAGGAGTTGCATTTAAAATAATATGAAGCAGGTTAAGGGCCCGCCCTGGTGGTGCAGTGGGCTAAGCAACGCACTATGAAGCAAACCGCAGCCCCTGCAGCCCAAGTTCGATCCCTGCCGCCAGCCAGGGAGGGGACCCACATGGCGCAGCAGACCTCTCCTGCCTCGCCCGCTGCTCCCCTCAGCAGTGTGTTTCTGTCAATCTGCCTGTTCTGCATCCTGCTCTGTCTGGTGGATTCTCTCACCACCCCCACACCTCTGGCCTGTATCCCAGTGCTTGTATGCATAAATAAGTAAATCTTAAAAAAAGTATAATATAAAGCAGGTTAAATTCTAATAATTTTTCATTTAGTAAAGCATATCACATAATAATTTCAACATGCATCCAAGATAAGAATTATTGAAGAAGTTGTAATATATATGATTCTAAGGTTTCACAAATACTCTATGTGTTCTACATTTATATTATTTCTTAATTCAGGCTACTACATTTCAAGTATGCAAGAGCCAGGTGAGGTTAGTTTATTAGACAGCATTTGTTCTGTGCATTTAGAAGAAAACATTGAGTCACTGAGTAGTTGTAATGATAAACATATTCAGAGTTCTCTCCTAAGATTAAATATTCAATAGTTCTGTAGATAAGCTATTCATTGAGTGCAATTACATCATATAAACAATTTGAAGAAGACTGCAAGGTCCCAGACTCATGAGACACTAGGCACCAGGATACAAAAGGCTTTATTCCAAATGCTATGAACTCTTAGGAGCTAAGCATCCTGAATAATATCTGACATCATTGTTTATCTACCCTTTCTTATGAGTACCAAAACTGGAACATTTTTCTCAAAACCCATTTTTATTATCTGTTCTAAAAGTTAGACCTGGGGCTCTCCAAAATGATTTGATTTATTAAGCTTATGTTTTGGTGGTGCAGTAAGAAATTTATAGTGAGCTTAACATTTTATAGGCTCCTTAAAAGCTTCTTCAGTGTTTGATTTCATATCTGGCTAGGTCAACCTAGCCAGGGGCTCATGTTTGTTTTTCTCCCCCCTCCCCCACCCTACAGATTGTCAAACTAGAAGCCAAGTGGATGAGACCCATATTACCCCAAACAAAAACAGTTTCACTTCCTACAGATGGTCTTTGATCTCTATTTGCATAATCTAAATGGAGAAGGACTTCTTTATCCTTGATTTCTCATAACCATCATTCATAAAATGATGCAAAGCATATTGTTGGTGAGGAAGTAAAGGGCTAGTACAAAATCTAGAAAACAAATTGCAATTTAACATTATACATCTCTGTTCTCACAAGGATTGGACACAATTGTCACCAGATTTTTCTCTTTTGATATTTACTAAATTTAAGCTGATCCCTGATCATGTCAGTGACAGTAAGTGACATGATCACACAAAAGTGAAGATGCTCTTTACATTTGTTTGCTTTTTATTTTTAATTTATATATTTTAAGGAAATGTTGAGAATTTGAAGCAGTGGTAATTAGGTAAGATATATCAGAAATATGTTGCAACCAGAACTTGTTTTTTAAAATTGTTATTAGCAAAAATGTCATGGTTTCTAATATTCCTCAGCTATACAATAATTCCTCTGACAAACTTCAAATACCTTTAACTGATTGCTATTGTTATAGGGTAATTTTAATATAAAATGGGTTTTTTACATTGGGTTTTTTATTTGTGCATTTAGAAGATTTAAAAAGTTTTAATTTTAGGTATACGTGGTAAAAGTTATTAATACGTTTTATTTTATGAAAGAAGAGGAATAAAATAGTAATAATGCCAAGAGAAAAAGAAAGGGATATAAATTTATAAATACCCTACTAGATTTAAGCAATGGCGTGTTGAGAGCTAGCTCTGAGTTGAATGAATGGCTCCGAAGGAAGGGGATCTGGCTCCTCCGTAAGAGAGCGTGTTTAAGGCTTACCTCGGTTTTATAGCCAGCCTGGCTGCTTAATTTTACCCTCAGGTTCTAGTAATTTACTCTTTGATAATTATTTTATTGGATTTGTGGTTTTGGAACACTGATGGTCTGGAGTGGGGGTTGGAGTCCACACACCTATAATCCATTTAAGACTACCTTTCCCCCTAACACTATCCCAAATCGCAAGCAGCAAATCATGGTCATTTTCTCTTGTCAGTCATATAGTTCCTTTCCTCTGAACTCCCTGTTTCTAAATTTCTAGAGTTTCTTAGAGAGTCTTTTTTTAGGCAAGCTATCTGCTTCTTCTAGTGTCAAAGTATATGTGACTGACAAGACACATAAGTCATGCTTATTTATTAGCACTTTATTTTTAATGTAAAAATTATGGATTTGCTCAAACAATTTCATGAATACAAAAGCATCTTGACTTTTTTTAAGAGAGTTACTCTTCCAAAATTTCAAGACACTTCATTTTGTCTGGGAAAGAAGTGATTGTTACACATCAATCACAGAGTACAGCAGTGTGACTATTTTTTCTCGATGTGTTACTGTTTTTTAATTTCCCAGAGGACCCTGTAATATGCAGAAATGCAGTGAGTAGGTGTTCAAGTGGAGTGGAATTGGAGTTGACTGTGAAAGACAGGTGTCCTTATGCTTACACACGTACTTCAACAAACTTAAGAGACAGAGACCAGTTAAAAGATTTTTAAAATGCATTGCCAAAGACATAGAGCTTGTTCAATGGTTTATTTAATATGCAATAACATTTCACAGATCTTAAAATTTTGGTTGTCTATGGCTCTTCACTTTATTTTTTTTAAGATTTATTTATGTATGCATATAAGGGCTAGGGTCTAGGCCAGAGGTGTGGGGAGGGGGTGAAAGGATTCACCAGAAATAAAGTGGGAGTAGAATATGCAAATCTACTTAAATACACTGCTGAGGGGAGCATCAGGTGAGACAGGAAAAGTCTGCTGCTGGGCCATATGGGTTAGTTCCCTGGCCTTGGAGGAATGGAAATCATGCTGTGGTAGTTGTTTACAGCTTCATAGTGTTGAAACTTAACCCTTTGGCCACCAGGGAGGCCCTCTTCACTTTTTTCCTAAGAAACCTAACTTTAACCAACACGCAAACAAACAAAAAAAGAGCTATTTTCAATATATTACTATATAGTGTCTTTCACATAGCTTTAAATGTATAACCAGATCTGATCAATAGGCATATCGGGTGCATAGAGGGAGGTTTCACAGCCAGCTGAAGGAAATAGGACAAGGAACTTCAAAGGATAGAGCACAGGGGATGTCAAAGAAAACTGAGACAGGAGGACCTGAGAAGGATACTGAAAAGATCGTATATTTACCGATAATACACTAAATTTGGACTCCTAGCTAACATCTCTGCTCTTCACTGTTGTGCAGAGAAACTTCAAGATAGTTACAAGCATATTCTAATACTTTTGCAGAGCTTGGTCAAATTCCATGAGGCAAATACACAAGACAGACTTGGGCATTAAAGAGGAAGAGGAGTAGAGATGCCTTAGAGCAAGATCATATCTCTACTTTATTCCCTGTACTTCAGAATTTCAGTATAAGTCAGCCATGAGGGCAGGAGAGATGATGAAGTTTAAATGCACTTTTAAATTGAAGCCTTAAATTGCATTTACAATAGAAACTGACACAAAATTTAAAGTGTCCGTACACATTATAACTGAAGAGAGGGAGCCAAAAACAACTTGAAGGAATATTTATTCATGCATTTAATTAGTGACTATTTTTTGGCAACTACTACATAGCAAGCATTTCTCTAGTTGAAAATAGATCTGTGAACAAAACAGACAACTAACCTGTCCACATATAACATAAATTGAAATTTTGAGAACCGGGCCTCCCTGGTGGCGCAGTGGGTTAAGCAACGCATTATGAAGCAAACCACAACCATTGCAGAGTGAGTTTGATCCCTACCTCCAGCCAGGGAGGGGACCCACATAGTGTAGCAGACCTCTCCTGCCTCGCCTGCTGCTCCCCTCCGTAGTATGTTTCAGTCAGTCTGCCTGTTCTGTTCCTGGCTCTATCTCTGGTGTCTCTGTACCCCAGCTCTTATATGTGTAAATAAATAAAATTTTTAAAAAAAGAAATTTTGAGAACCTAGTTGGAGACACTGAATGGAGAACTATTAAACCAATTTCCATTTGCTTTCACTGAATTCAAATGCAACACAAAACTGTTAAAACCAGTACAGAAGATTCTCACGTGGTAGACTCAAAATATAAATTCAAGCTGATTTTTCCTCTGATATCTAGATTTGTAATTTATTGCAATAAGTCAACTTTCACATCACTGCTCATTTTTCTATATTGTCCTTGAATATATCTTGGATATATTTTCCCATCAGGGAAGGCAGATAAGCAACATTTTCGGATTATTTTCTCACAGCAATGTCTATTGGGGTGTATAAGGATAATTTTAAGTCTTAAGTAGTAACGTTTTTCTTTATTTCCTTCCTCATTTCAATGACTCATTTAGCAGTATACTTCTCATAAATACATTGTCAACACCTGTACAAAATTAAAAAAATATACAAATTATTTTTAAGCATAATTTGCAGAGTTATGTGTCTCCCCCTTTTATGGAGATACCTCTGTAACAAACCCTTAAATCTATTTTTTTTCCTCAAAACATGTTTATATTTAACACTTTGCTATTATTCCCATCTTGGTTCCACTATTTACTTGAATTTGCACATACCTTGAGCTTTTCTAACTTTGGTGGAAAAGTCAACAGTTTGATTTTTTTTTTCTTCTCTGAGTGAAAGAATTTAGTTGTTCTTCGATCTTCAGGTGATCTTTGTCTGAGTATTTCTAATCACTTTTGTTGTGTGATGATATGTATTATGCTGTCTATACTTATTGGTTAAATTGATAGAGGGATAAACAAGGGACCTCCAAATATGCATGCTCTACAGGGGTCTGGCTATCCATATTCACAAAGACAATGCCAACTCTCAATTTCAAGGAATAAGATTGGTGTGCAGAGAGATAGAGAAAGAAGAGATGAAAAGAGATATTACTAATAATTTCCCAATATAAAACATCCAAATTACTTATCCCCTCGTGGGAAAATGCCCAGCCAAACAGGCTGGGTCCAAAGCAGGACTGCTGAGATCTGAAATCTTGTCACAATTCTAAGACCCCTTTGTGGGAGGGGGAGAACCACAGGAAAGGGGTTCTGACACAGGTCCCAGAAAGCTGGAACAAAAGGAAATTCCATGGCATGTCTCTGATCCCATCCATGTGTCTCCACATATCTCAACTCCACATGTCTCCTTCCATGTCTCATCCCCAAAAGTACCAGTGTGTAAGTAGGATTTCAGATACAAGAGTGCACTTTATTTTCTTCTTCCCTTCAGCCCACCTGCTTTCTGCGCTATGAATCTTTACCTGTCTGCTCCACTTCACCCATTATTAAGAGGTGGGAAATATGGTACTTCCCCCTTTTATGGAGATGCTTCTGTAATATGCCCTTAAATCTAATTTTTTTTTTTTGCTTAAAAGTTTTTTTTTTTCTTTTCTTGTATATATTTTTAATTGAGCTGATATTCATTTACACCATTGTATATGATTTAACTTTTTCAGATATATTTTACCACCACATACCTACCACCAATATGCTCATAGTTTTCCATTATCCTCCTCCTCAATTTGCTCTCCAACTTCACCTTTCTCCTCAGTTTTACAGTCAGATTTTTAGGGTTTGTTCTGGTTTTGCTTTGTCTGTTTGTTATCTTTCTCTATATTCCATGTGAATGAAACTGATATTTAGAAACTATCTAATATTTATCTTTCTCTTTGAGATTAATTTTCTTTAGTGCATAATCCCCTGCAGTTCTATCCATGTTGTTGCAAATGGCAGGAGTTAGTTTTGTTTATTTCCTTGTTTTCGTTATTTTTATAGCGATGTAATAAACTTTTGCCTATATTACCACATCTTCTTAATCTGATTATCTGTTTTTAAGTACTTAGGTTGTTCCCGTAACTTGGCTCTCGTAAATAGTGCTTCAATGAATATAAGAATATATGTCTCTTCATATTAAGAAAATTTCTTATTTTCTTCTGTTGTTATTTGGAATCTAAATGTCATTGTTTTTTTCAATACTATAAAGTTGTGGATATCTGGAATTACTTTAAAGCCTTGTTTGCAAGCTAGCAAATATTTTCTTACCTCTTTTTGTTAAATAGTGGTCAATATAGATACCTAAAATTATGTTTTTTACCATCTTCTAATCCTAAAACTGTTTTTTTCTTTTTCCCATGCATTATCTGTGTCCAAAATTTCAGATGACATTTTCATCATTTTTACCACTGAAATATGTTTACTGAAATCTCTGAAGCATGCAAAACAGTGTGTCTGCTCTCTACTCCTTGGCATACTAGCCAATACTTACATATATATGTTATATATATATAATATATATAATATTTTATAAAGAAATAGCCTTCTTCCACAATGAATGTCTGAAAAATTGGAAGAAATGTATTTAATCTGTGTATAAAAATAATTGAGGGGCTTGATGAGATGACAATAAAAGTCTGTGAGTTGACAACTAAGGCAAATTGGAGATAATTCATTCTATAAGGTAGATTGTGATGAAACTGAGTCCAGTACAACGGAGCATATTAGAATAGATATTAGAATTTAGGTATTACTTCATCTTTAATGTGTTTTGAGAGAGATAAAGAAAGTATTTTCTTTTATATTAAATTGTTGACTGTTGAACTTGGTCATAAATAAAAAAAATTCTCAGATATTGAACACTGTATCATAATTTCAAGGGTTTTATACACAAATCAGTATTTTTGTTTTCTAATTAAATTTATTGTCATTTATAAATGTGCAAGTGACAAATTCTAGTGCTAAGATGGTTTCTTTTTTTTTGTTTATTATACAGTCTGATTTGATGTGCATAACATTTACCACACAAAATTAAACAACTCTTTATTCTCTATTACAAAATATCTGGAGATACCTATGTCTGCTTTTTAATGTCAAAGATAGTTTTGAAGTTTAAAATGTAGTAGGAAATAAATGAAATTATTGTATTTTTCTTCTTTTAATACAAAACATCAGTATAAAGGCCACAAAGACTGTACTTTGTTCCTTTCACACCTACCATTTTGATTTACAGTCACATTAATTTTCTTTATTTTTCTATAAAGAAGAATTACTGATAAATGGTGCAGAATGGGATATTAGGGGACATTAAAAAGCTTCTATATATTTCAAGTTTCTGATGCTCAAATTTAAAATTTTGATTTATGGGTAAATCAGATTGAGGAATATATAATTATCTGGTTTTGGACTTTTATTTCATTGACTTTTGTTGACCATATTCACCTTTAATCATGTAAAGCTTCATACCATGTAAACTAAAACATGACTTAAATTTTATATATTATTCTTAACCTGCTGTATATTTTATTGCATCTATCTTTAGTAAAGAGAATGGAAATGACAGAGTAATTGAAAGAGATCTAGTGTTAATAGTTAAGATCTTGATTGTAATTGTCCTCTCTCTGACACTAACCATAGCTAGAACTTTAGCAAGTCATTTACCTTTCCTCTTTCTATTTTTCATAATTTTAATAATTATTCTGCTGATTTTATTTTTCACTATTCTACTCTAGAAATTCTATCACAAAATGAATTTAGTTATATGTAACAATATTTTCTGTTTTATAATTAGTAAAATACAATAAATACAGCATCATTATTATAATTATTAAAATACAATAAATACAATTTTATTACTATATTTTCCTTCAGTTAGTAGATAGAATATTTGGTTCTGAATGTTCACTTAAGCACATATTCCCTTGAATGAGTCAATTAAAATCTGTAAGTATTGTTTCCTAACTTACCAGTAAGTAAGGATAACAATAATATGCATATAGCCACAAAGACAAAATAATAACATATACATCATAAATTGGTAGGGAATGTGTATGCTATTATTTTTATTTCTTAACATGTATTTAAAGAAATGGTATGAAAGTTCAATATTTACTTTTTCCAAGTTAAAGATAACTTGAATGATATTTTAAGTAGCATATTTAAGTAGCATATTTGTATGAAAAAAGCATTTATAATTTATAATTATTTTAAAAGCCAAGAGAAGGTAGTTAAATAATGACCTTAGAATGCTTATGCTAGCTTGTACTTTGAAGCCATCAATATAAAAAATAATAAAGATTATTTTAAAAAATTCATAAACAATTTGTTTTTTTATCTAATACCATAAAGGTATTAAAAAATGCCACAGTACATTTCTAATAATTTTTAAAGAACAAGCAATTAGATATTTTGACAATACTGAACTCCTAAGCAGTAATTCTAAAAGTAGAAAAAAGTAGTCAGTTGGGAACAAATGTATTCAAATATAGATGTATATATGGTTAAGTTTATATGTCTGCATATAAGAATACATTAGTTTTTCTTAAATGTAGTTAATATTGTTTCTATAAAATGAAGACAATTATTAAACTTTTTCATCTTGAAAGTGTGTAGGTTTATTACAAATTTTATAATAAAAATTTACTGAAAATAGAATCATCTTTCAGGAACTTTAATTTGTAGCTAATACTAAAAAAAAAAAATTAGGATCATGTATTTTTTTTCAAAGCAAGTAATACAGCTATTTTCCTTTGTTTATTGACCACTATGAATTTTGTAGTGAAATATGCCCCCATTTGAAACAGTTTATAAATTATATCCAATGCTTATTAAACCCTAAAGAGCTCAAACTCTTTTTTCTGGTGTGACTTTACATTTGTTGCTCTGATCATGTGTCCTTTTAGAGTAATAAATAATTTTCTTAATTTCTGACCTTTGTTTTGAAAATGGTGCATGTAACAGATAAAAGGAGGTAAGAAGAGCTCTTTATTTATCTCATAACTTTGTATAGTATATCTCCTTTGCCATCACAACCTAGGTAATCCATTCAGTATTCTCTTCAAAAATGCCAGAACTCTCTTTAATTTTATCAGTGGAGATAGCTATAATCAAATTTGACCAGTTTCTTTAAACAATTCTGATATTGTAGAACACAATTAGAAGATGGATGCTGGAGAAAAACTTTAGCGAATCTGAGTGAAAAGTTGTTTTTTTTTTTTTTTTAATTAGGGAATATTTGAAAAACTAGGGATATAAAACAAATTACAAGTATCTGTATCGGATAAATTCAACATTTTCATTTTTACTTAATCCTTGGGTTTCTAAACCACTACTAGGGTGCATCATGATAATTACGAACTGTGAAAGGAAGTATAGAAAGCAGCTCACCAAACTTTTGTAAATATTGTAAAAATTAAAATGATATGGTATTTCTTTTAAGTTTTGAAATGACTGAGAGATGTTTTAAATCACTACATATTTCTAATGAATGTAAGTATATCTCCAACAAATCACGATGATTTTATCTTTGGTGTTAATGTATATTATTTTCCTCTACATTATTTTTTTACACTGAAATCATGTCCTTTGAAATGTTTCATTTGATTCTGACTAAACGGAATAATTAATCAGTTAATATATTCATTAATGAAGTGGACACAGTATTATAATAAGATTCTGGAAAATACAAGAACATATTCAATATCATCAGTTTAGAAAAAAAACAGTGAGGTTAATATATTATAATCCACAGTTACATAATTATATTTCAGTTATATTTATAGCAAGAAGATTGATTTACAGTGAGGAGAAAGCCAGAGTATATAATGGGTATTCAACATTGGAGTTTAAAGCATGATCCATCTCATTTTGTGCTTTGGAATTTCTAGTTAAATCTTTCTGAAATTCTTCCTGAATGAGTTGAGATAATGGTAATTTCATGTTTCTTGTTGTTCTCTTAAATCCTTATCTCAAACTTTGAATATTGATTGTCTCCAAACATTTGCCAACCCATTTGGTACCCCCTTTCTTTTCAAGAAATATTACTGGAATACTCAATTATCAGCTGTTAAATATCTGAACAATATCTTTTGTCTGGCCAGCTGCTAAAGTGTCCAGTTGCTGGGTTATTTCATCTCAAATACATAGGCGGCCTGCCAATAGAATCACATCTCTGCACCCTTCAACTGGTCCTGATATTGTCCTTTCAGTAGCCAGCTGTTGCAGTTATAGTTAAATAGTTACCAAGCCAAGGGTCACAAAAAACAATGCCTTGTCTTTTTTTTTTTGGAGCTTTTATCTTGCCCAAACTTCATCAATGTCATATTGCTGAGTTATCGCCAGCATCCTACTGATCTCCAGAAAGCTTTTAGAACTCATTTTGCATTCATCGTAGATGGCAAATAATTGAAGCAATCCACCTGCTCTGGGATTTGTCTGTCAACTTTGATCTGGTTACAGCATGAATGACACTTGCTTATTGTTGTAAATTTGGGAACTTTTTTTTTTCTTTTCTTTTTTTCAAACAAAGCAAGAAATGTATGCTTTAAGGTAGATCTCTGTAAGCCCTTTTGCTCTTGAAATGTACAAGTGTTATAGTTTTTCTCATTCATAGCTACATTACTATTTGATCCCTAAATACCTATTCTGAACATGAAAATAAATTAAATTCTACTTGTGAAATAAGTATGTGCTAACTATTCAAAATATTGAAGTTATGGAAAAATGTGTACAGGTATACATTATCAATATCTCTGATATTAAAATAACTACATTTAAATATTATGTATTACACCTAGTCTTTTCCCTGGAAATTACATATAGTGTATATGGACGATGTATATTTGAATTAAAATAATTGGACTGATACCTGTTCCATCGAGGAACAAAATAAACCATTCCATACCCCTCTGTGTTCTTCTCATGTTGGAAAAATAATCAAAGCAGCATCAAGTGGATTAGCAAAGGAAAATGAATTAATTTATAAACATAAATGAGGAGAATTTACATGATTGTAAATTCTAAAAAATAACGTTGCAGACTAGGAATGTTTATACAGCGTTTTAGTACTTGGGGTAAGGACAGAGACTTCTCTTCATGTGACAAGCTAGGTGTCCTCATCCTTATTCTGACCGTAAAGATGAGATTCTTAGATAGAAAAAAAAAATTTTACTGATAAAGCTAGAAATTGATGAGAACCACCAAAATATATTCTTATAAGTCATAAAAAGGAGGGAGTGACTGATTCTTTTATTAGGGAAAGGGCAGAAGTGTAGGTCATACTAATTTCTTCTTTTTTTAGGGAAGTTCTAAGGGTTTGGGCATGAACCCTAGCTTCTCCTAGCTTCAGGGCCCTTACTGCTCTTGCAAAAATAATGAGCATTTTTTAAAAAAGATTTTTTTATTTATGCATACAAGGGCTAGGGTGCAGTCTAGAGGTGTGGGGGCAGGGGGTGAGTGGGAAGATACACTAGAGACAGAGTGGGAAGCAGAATAGCCAGATCCACTGAAATGTTCTGCTGAGGGGAGCAGCAGATGAGACAGGAGAGGTCTCTGTGCCATGTGGGTCACCTCCCTGGCCTGGGATCAAACTCATGCTGCAGTGGCTGAGGATAGCTTTATAGTGCTATGAATTAACCCCTTGCGCCACCAGGGATACCCCGATAATGAGCATTCTTTAAGTAATTGTAATAAACTTCCTGAGACACAGAGAGCCTTCAGGGGGAGGCCCATATATATCTTAGCAGGCATTGCCAAACCCAGCAAGCTCCTATAGATGAAACTCTACCTAGTACCATTGATTGGTATATGGCCATTCTTACTCTCCCTGTACCCTGTAAATTCTCCCTCTCCCTTTACCCTATTGCTTAGAATATATATGTATTTTAGTATCAAAGACCCTTTCATTTATATTTGTGGCAGTGAATGCACAGACCCAGAACTGGTAAGAGTTATAATCCTGTGACAGTTTTTTAAATTGTTTGCTTGGAACATGTGTATTTTTTTTTTAAATTTTCTCATATGATATTAATACCACTTCATATGAAAACTTAATTTTAAATGGAATAACATTCCATAATCTACATTAATATTTATTTGATCTTGATTGCTTAAAATTTAGATTATTTAGAACTTATATTTTATAGACACAGTTGCAATAAGCAATATTATATATGTGTGTATATATATATATTATATATATTGGTGGCTATTTTTATTTTTAGGGCAAGTTTCACCCCGTATTAATCTTCAGAAGATATATTTAATCTGAGTGTGGGGTAATGCGCCAAGAGTAATAGCTATAAATGAAATATAGTATATTTTTTCATTATGTGTATAGATATGTAATGCAGCCATTTAAATTAAAAAAAAATAGGTACAGATATATTCCTTAGACCCAACTGTTTATGAAAACAAAGACATTTTAAATATATTTAAATGTTTGCAGTAGTATAATTTATGATTAATGTAATGAAATTATCTATGCAGGAATAGATGAAACTATATGAAAGTATAAAACAGAATACTGGGAAGTGCAACCATGATTACATTTTAGTGACTGCCAACAAGAAAAAGGGAGAATCTACCATTTTAGTGACTGCCACAGGAAAATGGGAGACTCTAACCATGGGAGATGGATGTAAATACTATGTATTGTAGGTGTGCAATTGAAAGATGTTATTCCACAATGCTTATTTTTTTTTTATTATTTAATGCATTTCGTCTACAATTCGCATGGCAACTTTTTTTTTTTCAGGTCCCTGGGGAAGAATAATTTGAGTATTAGCAGACATTATCTGTGTTAAAATAATAAACATGTATTGCCTTTTTTGAGTATCTTTTAGTCAGTTGCAAATTTAAAATGTACTTTCTTCTACATCTTACTTAAGGAAGGATAATCAACATGCACTTGTGGCTACTGTTTCACCAAGTCAATGAGATAAATAATGATTGCCACAAAGTGTGATTCTTGATTATTATGCAAGAATAATTTGCCCATTTTATTCATTTTCATATAGGACTGGTTCACATATCTTTTTTTTTTAAAGAGTTCTTTATTTATGCATACAAGAGCTGGGGTACAGGCCAGAGGTGTGGGGGGGTGAGAGGATACACCACAGAGAGCAGGATGCAGAACAGGCAGATCAATGGAAGTACACTGCTGAGGGGAGCAACGGGCACAGCAGGAGAGGTCTGCTGCACCATGTGGGTCCCGCCCTGGCCGGCAGCAGGGATCGAACTCGTGCTTCAGTGGCTGCGGTCTGCTTCATAGTGCGTTGGTTAACCCACTGCGCCACCAGGGAGGCCCTGGTTCACATATCTTTATGGTGTTTTTTTCTAAGTATAATAATAACGCCTAAAGTCTTATTATTTTCTTTGTTATTTCAGATATTCTAAGAATCGAGTATGTAGAAAGGTTTATATGTATGCAAACATTTTAATATTATTTATTACCTGTCACATATTTACAGTTATGTTCACATCATTCTTATTTGCAATATTATGTATATTGTGTTTTTTCTTTTCTGTACTTTGAAAATGTAGTTTCTCTCTCTCTGTATAAGAAGATGATATTATAATTGACCTGCTTAAATTTGTTCATCTTAATTTATACTTAATGATTTTGAGATTTATATATTTCTTTAGCATGAAAATAATGATATGGAAGCTTTCTCAATGCTTTAGAAACCTTATTGGATTTCTTCTGCAAGCAGTGTTTTGGAAACAATAAAATCTAAAAACACAGACATTGGGTATAAGCAGCAAACTTCATTTATAGGCCCATTGCATGACCTTAGACAATCAGTTTATCTACCTTTACTTTCTCTGACCATAAAATAAAAAGCAGCATCAATAACCTCAAAGAAATATAGTGAATATTAATAGAATAGTGTTGGAAACGAATGATTATTTGTGTATGCAAACAAGATTCTTACTCCTAAAATGTAATACTATTTGAAAGATGTTATTTGAATATTTTAAGAGAAAATATACAATGTCCTTATATTTATGTAAATATCTAAAATTTGCCAAGCACCTTAATATTTTGTCTGGTAGGCTTATTCTTTATGTTATTTAATGGTTGTTTTTGAAGAAAAAAATTGAAAATTACCCAAAAAGCCTAAAGAATAAATAATTAGAATGTCCTTCCCAGATATAACCAATGATTTAGTCTTCTTTATTTTTTAAGTTATTTAACTGATTATTCCAAATTTAATGTCTTAAAGTGTATCTTGAATATAATTATCACATTTAAGTGATATATTTATCACAAAGTTAAATGATGCCATTAATTGCAGACTGAGGCCTCAGACAGAACAAAAAGAAGGAAGAATGGATCGAAAAGGGTAGGAGGGAGAGGAAGAGGGAGGAGAGGGAAAAGGAGTAGGAGGAGGAAGAAGAAAAGGAGGGGGAAGAGCTAGAGAAGAGAGAGAATAACAATTAAAAAAAAAACTAAGTTTTAAAACATTCAGATATAGAATAATCTGTTTAATATGCTGTTTAATAAAGTAAGTTTCTTTAGCATAATTTATTTAATATAGCATTTTGAATTAGAAAATGTGCAAAACCTACTGAAGGTATTAGTGACTCTTTTCTGAACTTAAAAAGTATGAAACATCATCTGAGCCCACTCTTCAAAGCACCAAGTTACAGTGCTCTAAAGGCATTTGGCATATTCTTATTGACTTATGAACCATGGAAATAATGGCATAAAGAAAAAGATTCTGCAGAGATTTGAATACATTTATTGTGGTTCTCGACAGTCATCTGATAACTTGACTATCAAGCGGGGCTTTGGGGCCTGTTAGTGGCAAAACTGTGGAAAAAAGCAAAGTCACTTTATTTTAAGCTACTGGAAACTTTAATAGTGTTGACTACTAGTGCGTTAACTCTCTCTACCACAAATTTTCAGTCTACTAAACAAGAAGTAGATAGTGTGGATTCATGTAAGATCAAAATAATAAATCCAAGTGATTCTTCTTTATTTTTCACTGACTCTTGAAAAGTTTTTTTTCTTTTTTTTGAGATCCCCAAAAATCTACACACAAATATTTTTTTAAAAACTACATTTTATAGTTAGCTAAAATAAAATATTAATGATTTCATCTGCAAAATGCCAAAGACAAATGTGCCATATTAAAATGATAATGATAAGATATGCATGTAATATATTAATAAATATATATATTAATGGTAATATATCACCCTTATGGAGTCATCATGCAGATATTATATAAAATGATTTAATTTTTTTCACATCTTAAATACCAATCTATGTTATAGATTTAGTTATTTTTCTCCTCTACAGGTTATAAAATCAACCATTTAAAGGTTTTTAATGTGAAGAACAGATCCAGTAAGGAGATCTGAAATTTGAATCCAGTGAATTTAACTCTGGAATCTAGTCTTTGAAATACCAATCTACTAATCCTATTAAATCAAATAGCATGAGACACAGGTTAACACAAAAAACTAATTGGACATTACCAGAAAGGAGGGTTACATTTTTAAAAATATTCTTTGTGAATTTCAATTGCATGTCCTCATATTCATCCTCATACCCCTATAATTTTAACTTTTGCCTAAACAATGGTAACTGTCATTATGTTTGTTCTCAAACCAGTCCTGGCCCTAGAAACATTTCACCCTGCCATCTTCATTTTAACACTGAATAACTGAGACAATGGGATAGAAAATGTTTATAAACATTTATATTATGAAATACAATAGAATAGCCTCAAAAATATTGCTATCTTACAGGAAAAAAAAACAAAAAAACTAGCCTCAAAGGATAGGTATGATACAACACGTTCTTTTTTTTTTTTTTTTTCCCCTGCCTCTTGGCACTGCGGGAAGTAATGTGAGATTCAGAGCACCAGTTGAGAGTCAATGGAATTAAGGAGCGATACTGAGATGGAGATAATGCTTTATTTGTGATAAAAGTGCTAATGAGATAATTTGCTTAGATCTGTGGTGGCAACAGCGACTCATTAATACTTCACCCACAAATGAATATCTTTTATTCTTGCCAACATTGGCAGAGCTGCAAGACCTGACCTGTTCCTAGCTTAGAGACTGCCCCATTAAACTCAATGTTTGTCTGTGTTCTCATGAGATGCAGACTTGACAGGTAGGACATAACAAAAGAAGAGGAAAGCTACTCACCTGCACCTTCACAGTTACTTCTTCTCAAAGCTGCAGTCAGATAATTTAGTGCTGCTATGAGGGAATGTGGAATGGGATGCATGTGTCTGTGTCTCTGTGTGTGTGTCTGTCTCTCTGTGACTCTGTGTGTGTGTGTGTGTGTGTATGTAGTGTTGCAGAGGAGGCCAGCAGAGCAGAGGAAAATTCAGAAATCATGCTTCTCCTTATCATTATAGTTTGTTTTTAATGTAGTAAGTACCTTAATAGAATTATACAAATATTTTCACTTTATAATATTTAAAGCATATATAGAAAAAGAAGAAAATAAAATTTGTTGTACTTAGATGTTTAACAGAAAAAAAATAACTGTCTTCATATTATCTAAGTTTTTCCACTGTTGTTTAAATATCACATCATTTTTTTTCTCCATCCTCCTCCTCCTCTTCCCCCTCCTCCCCCATCCCCTCTCTTTCCCTCTTCTCCTCCCCCACCTCCTCCCTCTCTTCCCCTCTTCTATCTTTCTGTCTCTCTTACAGACATTATGACAATCTTTTCATGATAGATGTTCCTCTACAATATTTCTTCATGCTGCATTTATAAATCATTAAATCATTTTTACTTAACAAACTCCATTTTTTTTTCTCATTTCCATGCTCATCTTTACCACTTGTAACTGCCAATCTTCTTATATTTTAGATATCCTTCTGATATTATTTTTTGGTGAAGTCATTTTAATAGATATATTGGATATTTCTATTTCCTTCTTACAGATTGTCAGTTTTTTGGTTACGTTTATTTTTATTATTTATGCTTTATACATATCATTTTATTAACATACATATACCCTTCATTTATTTATCTCTAGGCATATTCTATTTACCCGGCACTGATTATTAAAGAGACTGCACTTTTCCACTGTCATAAGTCATCTTGATCATAAACTAGTACTAGAAGGTATTTTTAGATTTTATACCTGATCAGTTTCTGTAATTTTTCCTAATTAGTACACCTTTAAAAAAAACACTGATATCAGATGAAAAATTTCTTCCCATTTTGTTTAATATTTTCAAGTATACATGAAATATACTTTACAGTGCATTGCTAGAAAAATTTTGGAATTTTCATGCCAACTTCTGCCACAAAATATAAAATTTTTATGGAAGTTTCATTGACTTTTTTTGAAACTTGGTATTTTTAAAAAAATAAAATTTCAATTTTATGAATCTATTATAGCCCTCCATTTTATGTCTCCATTAATATCAATACTAATTAAAACGTTACTTAAAAAATTTCTTTACGGGCCCGGCTGGTGGCGCAGTAGTTTAAGCAACGCACTATGAAGCAAACCTCAGCCACTGCAGCATGAGTTGGATCCCTGCCGCCCGCCAGGGAGGGGACCCACATGGCACAGCAGACCTCTCCTGCCTCGCCCGCTGCTCCCCTCAGCAGTGTGTTTCTGTCAGTCTGCCTGTTCTGCATCCTGCTCTGTCTGGTGGATTCTTTCACCACCTCCACACCTCTGGCCTGTATCCCAGTGCTTGTATGCATAAATAAATAAATCTTAAAAAAAAAAAATTCTTTACATTTTTCATTAAATGTGTCTCTTGATTTTATGTATTCAAATCTCATGTTATTGAAAATTACTCTTTAGTATATTTTTCATTACTTTTTACCAGTTTACAAAGAAACAGCTGATTGCTGTATATTGACTCTATATTCATCAACCCTACTAATTTGCTAATTTTAATAATTTTGTTTAATTTTTTGATAATATAAATTGATATTTTATTTTTTCATTTTCTATAATGTACCTTCTCTTTTAATTGTATTATTGTACTGGTTACACATTATATTAAATAAAAATGATGATAATGAACATTGTTATATCATGCCTGTTCTAGCAAACGCTTTTTAAGACATTTTAATATTAAATGATAGCTATACAAATGTCACCTATTCACTTATTGATCCATGATTGATAAAAAAATATCTATTCTTCCTAGTTTATTGTTTTCATCATAACATAATTATAATATCTATTAATATGACCATGAAAATTTCTCAAATTCTTAATGTGCATACTTGCATTGATTACCAAAATTTTAAATCAAACAATATTGTGAGGGAATTTTTTATTATAATGCAGTATCATTTTTTATGTATTTACCCTAAGAGTTTGTTATTATGGTTTGTATGATTGCATTTCTGGAATAATAAATAAGTTCCAAACCCAGTGTCACTTTTTCCTCCAAAAAGCACACCTGTAGTTTCCTGTATTTGGTGCACTTCTCAAACTACACCATTTTTACCTTAAGAAATTTTAACCTACTGAGTCACTTTTCACTATTCCACTTATTCTTGTGTCATTATAAATATGTCCTATTTCAATAACTTTAGGGTCATTTTAATGAGATTAAGGGATAGAAGGAAGGCTGAATGTCAGTCAAACTAACTTATCTAACTGTTGGCAAAGAAAATATATTTTGGAACTACTAAATAAACAGTAAGACTTCATTTACAGCTAGTATAATAAGGGAGAGTGATTGGATTCAACTCCCCTGAAAGAAAAGATGGAAGGGTATTAAAATCTGGAATTAGCTAGTGGAAAAGTACCTGAACACACCATGAGCACTGGCTATTATAAGTCATCTGTATTTGTTATGACACTCACCTAAGATAGGCTTCTACATTTACACAGAGACAAGGAACACAGGGCCCCTATTTACTTCAAGATTACTTTTCAAATAAGTAATGATAGTTTCTAAATCCTGGAGAAATATCTTACAGTGTTAATTGAAGATTTACATGACAAAAGAACAGATAAATAATTTGTATTTGTAAGTTTCGAAAGTAAATAATCCAAGAAAAGTGAAATGAGATGTGTGTAATCAGAAATATATCTCAAAATTCTGTTGAACTGAGGGGAGCATTAAGGTCGCTGTGCACTATCTTAATTGAACCTCAGAATTAGTATTTAAAAGGACTACACAGACAATTCTTATGCATGGCTATATTTTATAAAACTACAGTATGGGATATATTCTATAATTGTGATGCTGTTAAATTATGCTATGATGCTTATGTGGTTCCCTCTGGGTTCTCTGAAGCCTATTCTCATGGCCAGGAGAAACTAGGATCTACTTTAATAGTCTCAAATATTGGAAATATTTAACTCAAACCCTGATTGAACTCATTGACATTTTCTCCTCTAACTACATTGCCAAATATATACTTTGGTCTCTCTTTATAAAAGAAATCCACTTTGCTTTCATCCCCACCTACAAATAATTTCCTAATTGTTTTTAGAGAATAATTGCATTGTTTTATGTATGGTCTTTGTAATGTTGAATGTTGGAGATTAAATACCAGAAAACAGTCCTTAAAGATGAAAATAATACATAGTCACACCAAGAAAACCTGCAGGGTATTTCCCATATATCACAACAATGGCAAAGCAAACCTGGGTTCTGTTAATATAAAATTCAGATATTCTTTTCATGACTGGGCCATTAATTTGTGATTCTTAATCAAATAAGCAGTTAAAAGAATGTTATCATACTTCTGAGGCTACCTAAGACCCTTTCTATTTCTAGAGTTAATGGCCTTATAGAGATTACTGGGAAGGAAGATAGCAGGCCATTACATTAGTGAGACACATGCATATATTGAAACATCAGTGTTTCTCCCACTTAAATAGAAGTAAGACATTGGCAGCTATTTTATAGCCAGTGCTCCCTATCACTTCAACTATCTAAAAAACTGCTTTGTGGACCCTTCCATCCCATCCTGGGTTGCTGCATTGCTAAACCTTGGCCATCACGGGGACTGTCATTTTAAGGACCCTTTTTCCTGCCTCTGGTTCCTGAGCTAAGTTAATGTATCTCACCTGCCTTTAGCAATGCCCCTGAGGCTTGCCTAAAGGTTTTAAATCCAATTTCAGAAGTAACCTTAAGCCTCTAAACTTTTCTGTTAGGATCACTAGTAAGATGGTTGTGATAAAAAATGGATGATTTGTGACCTTCACTGAGATCAGCATTGCTAATGTAGGTAGAAAAAAATGTAGCTGATGGCTTTTGTACACCAATTGTTCATAATGTGGGCTCTGGTTATATCTTGTAGGACAGGTTTAATTTGTTATATAGTTTTTAGATTAAAACTAAGCCAATTGATATTTAAATTAGGTATTTTCCATGTTAAACATGTTAATAATTTTCTCCATATTTTGATAGGATTTCTTAATTTATAGATAATTATGTTTTCATTAACATAGTAGGTATTTATCATATTTATTCTGTTTAATAATTCTGGAATGCTAATAATATATTTTGTCTGTTTAAAATGGTTTTACAAAAATATATAAATTTTTCTCTAAAGTCACAGAAATAATTTTATGCAAAAAATATCAATTTTCTTCAAATTAAATGAAAGTATAATATCCCAAGCATCAGATTAATGATATTTTAACATATTGTGGAAATGTGTATTGTGTATGATTTAGTTCCTCACCAAAAACTACTACTCAAGCATACAATTTAATCCACCAAAAAAAGATGAAAAAATCTAGTGTTTTACCTTCCAGGAGTGTACCTAGTAACAATGTGTGGTTACTATGCACTTGAAATGGCATTAGTGCAAACTAAGATGTTTGTAAGTATAAAATATACTCTGGATTTCAAAGACTTATTAAGTAAAAATAACTGATATTTATTTTTGATTCATTTCATCATAAAATATACTTTGTGTGTATTGCATTATGTTATTAAAATTGTACTTTTAGCATTTTTAGTATGGTTACTAGAAAATTTAAAGTTATGTATGTGCTTTTATTATATTTTCTTGGATAGTGTTTCTCTAATGCTTAGGGCAAATTGAATTTTTGCCTTTAATGTCATTGCACTTATGTGTTATACTAGGAGTACTTGAGTTAAATATGAATTATGAAAATAGTAACAAAACCGACTCTCAAAATCATTTCCCACGGTTGAAATCAAAAGAAATATCAACAAATTGCTATTATTCAATTATTTTTTACCTATAAAACTTCTAGTTTATATGTTTCAATGCTTTTATACTATAACTTTTCCCTTTCACTTAAAAGTTTGCTGGTATTTCTTTGGTGATATCAAATGATCATAACTGTCTTTTTCTTACCCCAGAGCATTAAAACTAATTTGCTCTGTATCAGGGTTCAAAATTCATATTTTGATAAGAGATTTATTTGTGACAATTTGTAGACTGGACCAGAGCTCATTTAAATTTGTTTTAGAATTTATACAATAATGTTCAGATATTTGCCTGTGCATTCCTTGAAGTCTACTCTCATAACTAGCAGAAAGCTTTGGATTAAAATGTTGTGCAGATTGAAATGGGGAGGGGAGCAAATCTTAATCCATTATTAGGATTCTAATTTCAATAAAAGAGACTGATAGAGCGGATGCTCCAGAAACTAGAAATAGGGAGAGATAATGGAAAATAAGAGGAAAAATTCATAGGAGTGAAATAGTATAGCTGCCAGAGCCATAAAAGAAGACAGTTCCTGATTGAAAGATTAACTAAATTTCTGGTTATAATGTGATCTATATCCAGTTGTCCTTTGACCTGACTCCCCTTACATAGCATACTACCATCATCCCAAGAGTTCTGCTATGGATCAGATCCCTAAAAGAGCTGACTATGAAGATTCAAGAAAGAATTTCCCTGTCTGAGGTAGGGAGAGAAAAGACCAAAGAGGTTAATAGATTGGACAAGTCCAGATGGGGCAAAGTCACTGACAGTGAGCTGAGCAGAAGACTGGAAACAATTTAAGTTTCAAACATATCTGATTATATGTGACATTTTCCCATCTCAGAGATGACTAGAGAATTTTTTAAGAAAAATAATTGCAGAGGTAACCCAGATTCCAAAGGTTTCTAGAAACAGTTTTGTTTCAGTATATTCAGAGCTTTGTAATATATTGGCATATATATTGTAATATATTGGCAAAAATGTACTCACAAGCACTTCAGAGAGAGCAGACAGAAAATATATTTTTAAAAATTCTACCCTTATCCACCTCTCTTCACACATATATTTACATTCTTGCAAATGTACTTCAGAGACTCTTTATTTTGTGGTTAAAATTTTCTGGTCAAATTTAAAACTCATCAAAGAACACTGATTATTATCATTTGTATGGAAGACTGATTTTTTCAATGGTGGAGATACTTTTTGCTATATTATTTGTATTTTTACGAAGATTTGTCTGTTACTGTCCAATGCTAGTATTGAAAAATTCACCTTACTTCAGCTAGTAAAACCTGTCTCCGATAATTACAAGTCACTTGCCTTAGTTCATTCAAGATTTTCAGTTATGAACAGCGCAGTGAAGTAACCATCCTAGGTAAGAGATTGCACAAAAGCAATTATTTGGCTTAGTATCTTTGCTTGATTGACTTGATATGCATTTCTGTGTTCCCTTTAATCTCCCAAATGAAGTCTTTCTGCTCTTTTGCAGAATTCTGCTAGTATAAAGTGGCAAATAGAATTTTAAATTGAGATGCATTAAAATAAAATTATTACTTCACTACCAGAGGTACTTAATGAACTTTTACCAAGGAAGTTAAAAACGTTACCATTTTTTAATTCTTTTTTGCTCTTGAGCTTACTACCAAATTTAAGTTCCAGGTGAATATAGATCCAGATGATTATGTGACATTCTTGAATATCGACCTAAAATTTGCCAACCTTGGACTCACTCCTCTTTACAGCTCTCTCTCTAGTAATAAGAGATGTAGTGACTAATTTGAAATATATTGCTTGGGAGAAAAATGAGAAAATAATGTAACATGTGATATCTACTCACATATTCTTTCATTCAACAAATAAAATGTGAAAAGTGTCAACTTTAACTTGATAGTCATTAATAGTACTATGACATGACTAGTTAATAGGGCTATTTTACCCCTCATCCCCATTCTTTCCCTCAGAATAAAATTTCTATTGATACAATATTTTATATTTCACATTTATTTTAATTTCTGGTAATACTGCATACAATACTGCCTTAATCTGTCTTCTCTTGTGGAATTGGAATTTTTGCTTTAGAAAGATCACTTGCAATTGAGTAGTAGAAAGAAAATTAGAGAACAGAGGACACTAAACATACGGAGGAGATGATCTGATCCATGGTGGTATATTAGAGATGAGAAAGCACTGAGAATATTTAGATAGAGGTTTAGAAAGCTAGTTGTTTAAAAAGAGATCTATGAGTTAAGGAAAAGTAAGTACAGGAATCTGATGGCATGTTTAATGTGCAAGGTCTTTGTAAATATTTTTCATGAAAAACTGTTCTAAACATTTTTGTGTGGCTATCTAAAGTGAAATGCCACTGGATTCACTGCAGTGTATGAGATCTTTTATAAATTTGGATTGAAAAAATAATAACTAAAATATCAGGTGGAAGAATAAAAGGTTGGAAAGAAATAACTAGAGGTATATATATTCTGATTCCCTAAAATTTGCACTAATGATAGTTAATATTTATTTTTCAGTGTCAGATATATTGTTTTAAATAATTACCTATATTAATAGCTTCAAAATCACAATAGCTCTGCAAGTTAGGCATAAATATGTTTCCAGGTTTACATGAAGAAATTAAAGTCTGAGTCATTTAGTAACTTGTCCAGTGTTCTATAGCTTAAGAGTGAGGATTAGAAAAAAATTAAGACCTTTTGACTTATAACCTGGCATAGTAATATCTGTATTATCCCTGTAGTTTATATATCCTAAGTGCTTTTCAAGAACAAGTACTACATATTACTGTTTTTGAAGACAAAATAAAAATAAGCATTAAAAGTTCATTTTTTGTGTGCATTTAAAAAGGACAGGTTTATTAGGAAAAGGAGAAAGAAGGGCACAATGCTCCTGCTGCTTTTGAAAGAAAAAGGTTTGAGTAAAGAAACACCTGTATAGACACAGGCATACAGGCAGTCTTATGACAATATTGCCTAAAATTTCATTTTTTCTATATACCACAAAATATTTCAGAGGCTATTTATGATTTTGTTAATTATTACAATATAATGTCATGTGTAGAATTCTTACTACATAACTTTATCTATATCAATAGAGAATTTTACTATTTCCCTGTGTGGGAAATGCAAGTTGATATTCTACACTAATAAAACATTTTGATGGACATGGTGGACTATGGGTGTTTGGTTATAGGTGAGGTGTGGTGACACCTAAAGAGATATTCTATACTTCTAAAACACAAACAACATAGTAAACCATCGTTACCTCAATTAAAAAAAAAAGTAATGGAGGATAAAAATGTCTATCAGAATTTGCTTCCAGTGAAGTTCTGATTTTTGATAACTCTATTTTAAAACTATTAGAAATATTTGAAGAATAATCTTTTTAAAGTATTCATTTTCAAAATCATTTTTAAATTGTATCATCATTTTCAAGTGTGATGAGCTTGCATTATTTCCAGAGAACAGGCAATTTGGAGATAGAATATGTAGTAATAGATAGTTATTGTCATATTTTTTATTCAGAAAATATAATATTAGTAGACCAAAAGTTTTCAAGTGTTTGTTTATAGTATATTTATTTAGTTCAAAACATAAATTCAATTTTAGATATCCGTAATGCCTTGTAGACTGTACATTTTAGAAACTTGTTAAAGGAATTCTTCTGACTTTAATAAATATAAATATACGATGGACCTCTTTAAACCTTAGCCTTTATCACAATCATCTAGAAAACTGTTAAAATGTCAGTTCTTCAGTCCCAATCCCAGGTAGTCTAGTTCAGTATGTCTCAGGTAGGATACATAATTTAGTTTGCAGGTCTCTAAGTGATGCTTATATTGTTGTTTCATGGACCATACTTCCAGGAGTGTAGCTGTAGTTCACATTTATGATTCAAGATATCATTGTGAAATAAAAAAAAGAAAGGGTTAATACAAATATATAGAAGAGCTCGATCTATTCACAAATTTACTACTTCTTGTTTTGTTTGTTTGTTTACTTTCCAAGCTGAAAGTGTATCTAGGAAACAGGAAATAAGCAAACAAAAACCTAAAGTATTTCACTTATTCAGTCCCTGAAAAATAAGACCGATCCCTACATCTTTATCTAATCAGCCCCTACATATAAACTGCTCCTACCCATGTGATTTACCTTTTAATCTTTGTCCTGTTTGTCCATCCTTTTCTCATTAGATCCAATAAACACTAATAGTGTATACTAAAATTAGAACTTTAATAGAAAAATAGCAAAGACAGGTCATAAGAACCAGCAATCTTAGAATTGTAATTTACATTCCAGTGGGAGTCATCTATGAAAAGACTTATTTTAATTTAATCCTCAGTTAGGGGTCCTGTTTTAAGAGCAAAAAAGAAACACTGAAATCGGCACTCTATGAGCAATGCAGATTTTTAATATAGTTAGATTATAAGGTAATAACATTTTGCAAGTTTTTCAAGACTTATGCTCCCACACAGGTTTAATTGCCACCAGCCATTAGCTGAGAACATTTTTCCTGAGAAATACATATTAAACAAAAATGTGAATAGAAAACAACTGCTTCAAATATCTTAAACTGCAGAACTTTGTGCAAATTTTTCTTTCTATAAAAGAGAAAAATGATTATGCTTGAACATATATATATATATATACATATGTATATAAAATCAATGGGAAAAAAACTACCTGGGAAATTAAGAGAAAAGAGACATTTTTATTGAAGTTTCCTTTTTGCCGTTTTTCTTTAGGAGACCAAATTAATTCATATAGCATGATAAAAGTTCAAAAGTAAAGTCTAATAGATGTGTTGTAGTTTGTTTTGTTTTTTTTTTTTTCCCTCCTTTTCCCTAACCCAATTCAGCTTCATTTCTCACATTTTCCTATGTTGCTTTCATTTGCAGGAGACTGGTTTATAGACAAGATAGATGTCATAACCCTTGATAGCTAATTTTAGTTGAATTTAGATAATGATAACACTGGGTGTTTAAAGGAGACAAGTTGCAATGTGTGTTGCCACTCCCTCCTTGCTATCTCATTTGTCCCTGGCAGTCAGTCCATCTGTGGCAGTAAATTTTATTAATGGGACCACTTATCTAAACAAAATCTAACTATCTCTAAGTGCTAGTAACCACATCCTTCTTATTCTGTGAGGCCCTTGAAGTGGTAAATATGTCATCTCATTTACTATCTTCTGGGATAGTTAATCTGCATTATTCATAGAACTCCGATTTCAGTGTTTCTTTTTGCTCACTATCTATCTATGGTCTGATCCTTTAACTCAGAACTTTTCACTTGGTGATACTTTTCACTGGATTGTGTGCAGTTAACCTGTGTATTGTAGAATGGTTGGCATTATTGCTGCCCTCTATAAGTTAGAAGCAAATTGCAATCATCCCAGTAATAATCAAAATGTCTCCAGATTTTCTCAAATCCCCCTTGAAGGATAAAATCCACCCTTTCTCTATACCCCCATATACACTATAGCTGAGAATCATACTTATAAACCATATTTACTTTAAAATTCTGACTTTGGAGTAGAATTCTGGTTCATATGATAGAAAATGAGTAACTAAAATGGGAAATAGATTTATTGGCTGATGTCAATAGTGTTTGAAAAGTAAATCATGATTAATGAAACCTATAGTTTAGATTATATCATGCCATGTAAAATCTTTAATCTTTGCATATGTATAGGAAAGTTTCTTAATGGTACATTTATAAAATTTTTTAATCAATTAATTTTCATATTGGAACTTTTTAAAAAATAATATCTAACACTGTCAAAATATGTGATATGACAAAACATTCATAATTGTATTATATGAAATCATTTAAATTATTCTAAAGAGTTTTTAGAATAGTAAACTAACCCAAAACTTATCAAAAATACCTGTTAGTTGGAATGATATGACATATATTATTAATAACATTAGGGAAGTATTAAGGAAAATAAACTCACTACTTAAAGCCCAATGAACATATTTTTATAATATAAAATTATCCATATTAATTCTGTTCAGGCATTTCCAGGTGCATGTTTGTTGATCATAGGCAAGATTGCATTACTCTGCCCCACTGAAATTAAGTCAGGTCATATGACTCCCTTTTCCCTGTCAAAATGTCAAAAACAATTTATAATTTTTCTTTTCCATTTTGGAATTGCTGCACTTTAATTGGCTCTAATATTCAAGTGCAATCATGGTATGCATTGGTCAATATCAATCTTACGATAAATAACATAAATACCAGCTAATCATGATATTATTTCATTCAGTAGCTCTAACAGAGTTTATCTTTTCTCCCATCTTGAAATTTCAAGTTTGTTAAATTCAAAGTTACTTATTAATTTATCATTCATGTTGAAGGTGTGGATGAAACACTGAACGTAATTATATACATCTTATTAGATTTAATATATTAATTTCATAGGGAAACATATTTAATCACTTAAATAAATGGAAAGCTAATATTTAGATCACATAATTCTTATTACTTTAAGTAAAATACTTGGCAATTAATTCTCTTTAAAATTGTAAAATAATCCTATAATTATTAGCTCAACTATTCTCAACCCTTGAGAAATGTGGGAACTGAAAGTTTTCTAATTGTAGCATATCTGAATTTTAACCTCTTATCTTTTAAATCCTCATCAGTGATTTTTCTAATATACCATGTTTTTCTTTTCTGTGCTGTTAATTCCTAGATCATCAGGTACCATAAGTAATTATAGGCACTGAATAATGTATTCACTGGCAGGACAAAGTAATAAAAAGTATCTACAATGTGCCAGGAAATATGAAGTTGGATTCCATCTGCAAAATAGTTAATGCTCACAACTATACTATAGAGGTATATTGTTGTTACTATTTATGTGAATTTAAAAATCTAGATGAACAAACTCAATTATATTATTGTATTTTCTAAATCACTACCCCAGTGTATACACTAGGGATCAACTTTTGCTTTATGGAAAACTATTGCACTAACAAAATCCACAGGCTCTGATAATAACTAGGAGTCTCAAAACATAGAAAGAATTTAGAAGAAAAGAAGAGGCATTGATTGTCTTTTGGCCCTAACTTGTCAAGATCAAGGGCATTTATGTGTAAAATATGTCAATCTATCTGGTTATGACTTAGTTGTTTCTTTACTGAATTTACATTTTGTTGGTAGAATAGCATCACAAGGATATTTATGATAAAATATAAACTCTATGAAGGCAGAAGTTTATAGCTGTAGAATTTACTTGAATGAATTTGCATTTATCTTTTCAAAGCTGTCTCCCCAAATATTGGTTACAATTGAGCATATAGTATGTATTTCACAAATTGTATATTGTTGAGGACAGTAAATAATGAGATCCCCATCTGGGTAACAGAATGAGAATTTGAGAAGAAAAAATCAGAGAAAAGATATTAAAAGAAATCACAAAGCATATTAAATTTATATAACAGTAAACTAACCTCAAAAGTAGCTAATAGTTTTGTCTAATAAGCACTATTTCAGATGTTTCCATAAAATATAGTAGGTCAGGAACTACAAACAATTAATGAGAGAAATATCTGTAGGCCTCTTTCGGATACTACTACATTAATACTACTGTCATTATGTAATATGGTCATTGTAATAACAGTGATGTCAGCTTACATGCTAGGAGCAGTTCAGTGGTCTTATAAATATAGCTAATTTTTGGCATATTAGTATTCAGCAAACTAGATTTCTAGAATATGATATCTGGCACCTTTTTCTTAACCTCATCTATGTATGTATGTGATTATAATTAGGTGAGATGCTAAAGTTTCTTTTAACATCAAAATTGATATTTAATTTATTTCTGTTTATACTCATCTGAACTTTACTATATTTCCTCTTCTGGTGTTACATTTGTGAGTATCAAAATTGTCAGTAATAGACAAGGATAATATTTATATTGAAAATTATTCTATTTCAGGCTTCATTATTGTTTGTCCTTCCCCACCCCTCCATTAAATTCAGCCACAAGTCCTAAAATTATTACCCTGGTGAGTTAGGGGCTAGGAGCAATGTCAGCAACCTTTAAAACTTACACAAATGATGCCAGTAAGGTTCACTACAGCAACAATGCTGCATTCAATTATAAATAATACACAACTACAAGTGCATGCCCTGGGCTTTCAGCTGATTAAATATCATAACTACATAGACTTCAATACAGAGGTATGAAAGACAGATTCTCTTTTCTACCTAGAAACTGAAACTCTATCACTTAAGTGTTAATTGGTGTTACATTGAGTAACAATGCTGTGAACTGAAAAGGCAAGACCAGAGCTCCCTGCTGTAATGTTAAAAATGGTATGCATCTATTATCAGCTCGCTAAATTACCAGTAGTGTGTACACCACCTCATCTAGTTGAAATAATGCAGAAGAACAGTAGGAGGTGAATTGGACAAACCTGCAAATTGATAAATAGATTCTGTTCATGGACATCTGAATTATTTCTCACTATCATGTATCCTACATTTTCTGGCTATAAATGATTAAAAAGGAAGCTACTTCAATGAGATTTGATCATATATTTTTAGAGGTAATGTTATGTAGATGTAAGCTTATGTAATTAAAAACACAAGCAATATGTTGTACTGTGCACATGCTATACACAAATAAAAGTAAACATTTGATGTTGTCAAAGTTTATAGAGAGTTACAATGTCAGAATCCTGGGGAACATTCTGAGCAAAAAAAAAAAAATCTTAATCCTTGATATATGTATAATTCCCTTGCAGTTTCAGCAACTGTGTGATATAGATCATTTTTTCCAATTTACATAAGAGGACAATGATGCTCAAAGAATTAATGCTTAAGATAAGAGCTCAATAAGCCAAGATGCCCAATTACCAATTTTAATTTCTTTCTACTGGACTATGATGCTGTTTATAAATATGTCAAAATGGAATGCAATCACAAGACAAGTTTATTCCTTTATTTCAAGTAACACTATTAAAAATCCATGTACACTTAATTATACAGGAGAATAAGCTCTCTAAACCCCTAGGATTTCAGGGGTCTATTGTCTTAGGGATAATACAGATAACCATTGTATTTAGTTGTCTGAACTTTTATACAATCTATATTTCTTGAGAAAATATTGAGCAAGTGGGTAGGCTCAAGATGGAAGATTAGGGAGAACTTGAGTTTACTGACTCTTATGATCACAACTCTACCCTAAATAGGTAGTAAGCTACATGGAAGCAGACCTGAAATGTGGGTAGATAAATCTTGTACAACAAAGGATTAAAAAGGGAGCATCCAGACCTTCACTCTAGTAGAAGCAGAGAGAATATCACCAAGAAAAAAACCCTACTGCATTGAGCAATGTGGTGCAATTGGGAAGTTATCACTAAGATAGGGAACTATTTCCTAAGAAGTGCTGGGGTAGGGACTGTGCCTAACACCTAGTAGAAATGTTCCTGAAAGCCCTGCATTGAGGACCAAAGGGAAGTGATCAAAGGAAAGTCAAAAGAAAAAAAAAAGGTAAACTCAAAGAAGGACCCTAAATAGACCTGTAAGCAGACTCCCTTGCCATAGCACCCAATAATAATAATAGTCCATTGCCTGTATGTACTGATGTTTATCCATTCACCAACTGAAAGATAGCTAGATTGTTTCCAAGTATTTACAATTATGAAAAGAGTAACAATATGTGTAGGTTCTTGTGTGGACAGAAGTTTTGAACTTCTTTTGGTAAATAAATAACAAGACATTATGTCTGGATCACATTGCAAGAGTACTTTTATACAAATCTGCTAATCTGTCTTCTAAAGTGACTATAGAATTTTGCAATTGTACCGGCAATGTATGAAAGTTTCTGTTGATACACATCAACAGCAATTTGGTATTGTTAGTGTTCCTGGATTTTATCCATCTTAACAGGAGTTTAATGGTATCTCATTGTTTTATGTTTCCCTAATTACTTATGATGTGTGCCACATCTATCATTAGCTTATCTGCCATTTGTATGTTTTCTTCAGTGAGATCTCTGTTAAGGTCTTTGGTCCATTTTTAATCAGGTCCTTTTCTTCTGCATGTATTTTTAAATATCCTGTATGCATTTAGATTGAGAGTTTTGTTTATCAGATGTTTCTTTTGCAAATATTTTCTTCCAGTCTTTGAATTTTCTTCTAAATCTCTTAATATTTTCTTTTACTGAGATGTTAATTTTAGTAAGTTCCAGCTTTATTAATTATTCCTCATGTGAATTGTATTTTGTGTGTATCTTTAAAAAAACACCATGCCCAAATTCATAAAGGTTTTCTTTTATGCTATATTCTAGGAGTTATATAATTTTATATTCCACTTTTATAACTGTGATCATTTTTAGTTACTTTTTGTGAAAGGTATGTGTCTAGATTCGGGTTTTGATTGTATTTGTGTGTGTGTGTGTGTTTGCATGTAAGTTTCAGTTTTTCAAGTAGAACTTGTATTGGCTTCATTGCATTATTGTGCTCCTTTGTGTTCATGGGCTGGTCTATTCATGTGTTCTGGTTGGTCTATTCACTTATTCTTTTACCAAACTTGGTAATTATAGCTTTATAGTAAGTATTAAATTTGGGTACTGTTAGTCCTCTAACTTTGTCCTTCTGTTTCAGTTTTGTGTAAGATATTCAGGCTTTTTGCTTCTCTATATAAAATTTAGAATCATTTTGTTGATATACACAAACTTGCTGGGATTTTGAGTGATATTGCATTGAATCTGTAGATCAATTCAGGGAGAACTGACATGCTAACAATATTGAGTTCTGTTCATTAACATGGGACATATTTTATTTATTTGGCTTTTTTTCCTCATTTATCATATATCTGTAGTTTTATTTATAAATATATAATATATACCTTAAGTAATTTTTAAAAATATTTATTTATGCATACAAGAACTGGGGTACATGACAGAGATGTGGGGGGTGAGAGGATCCACAAGAGAGAGAGAGTGGGGAGCAGAACAGATGGATCTACTGACATACAATGCTGAGGGGAGCAACAGCTATGGCAGCAGAGGTCTGCTGTGCCATGTAGGTCACCTCTCAGGCCAGCAGCAGGGATTAAACTCACACCGCAATGGCTGATGTTTGCTTAACCCACTGCGCCACCAGGGAGGCCCCTACTTTAAGTAATTTATTCCTAAATATTTCTTCTTAGGGTAGATGCTAATGTAAATAGTATTGTGATTTGATTTCAACTTCTACTTGTTCATTGTTGGAATATAGGTAGGCAACAAGCATTTGTATATTAGCATTGTACCCTTCAACCTTCCTAAAATTGCTTATTATTTCCAAGAGTTTTTGTCCATCCTTATATATCTTTTCCTTAGAAAATGATGTCATCTGTGAACAAGGAGAACTGATAGACACTTGCCCAACCCTTATGCCTTTTTACTTGGTGTGTGTGTGTGTTTGTGTAATTCCATTAGCAAGAACTTCTAGAATAATATGAAACAAATTGGTGAGAGAGGACATCCCTGCTTTTTATCAGATCTTAATAGTAAATTTTCAAATTTCTCATCATTAAATGATTATTTTTATAGGTAACTTAGATATATATATGAATTTCTTTTTTTAAAATCTCTGATAAGCAAATAAATTAATTTATATAGAAGCACCTTTCATACTTTTAATAATGCCTCTGATAAAAAATCTATATATTTTCTTTATTTCAGCTAATTTCCTAACTCTTTAGAAAACTAGTTGTGTTCTATAATTGATTTCAGTTCTAAAACTACCTACCTGGAATTACTGAAAAATACCTGGGTCCAATCTCCTCTCACAAGAATATCCTCCCTTCATATTCTAAATGGAAGTCTGGATATTCCATATTTCTGATCAACTGGTTATAAGCCAGAAGTTCCCTCCCAGCACCTGATTTGTTCACTAAATCAAGAAACTGTTGGTACCCTATATTTGGAGGCTATTGTAGAAGCTCCTTTATGTACACATGCTTAATTAAATCACTGGCCATTAATGAATAAACTCAATATCCAGCTCTTTTCTCTGCCCTGGAAGTGTGAGAATGGGACTGAAGTTTCAATCCTCTAATCACATGGTTGGTTTCTCTGGTAACCAGCCCCCATTGTGTCACAACTTATAAGAGTTTTAGGAACTAGACCTGGAAACAACCTAAATGCCCAAAAACAGATGAGTGGATCGGGAAGCTATGGTACATATACACAATGAAATACTATTCAGCAATCAAAAAAGGAAAACTAGACACATTCATAGGAACATGGATGGAACTGGAAGGGATTATACTCAGCGAAGTAAGTCAGAAGGCAAAAGAAAAATACCAGATGGTTCCTCCCCTAGGAGGAATATAAGGGAACCAAATAAGGATCAAGGAGAGGAATAAGAACAACAACAACAATAATAATAATAACAATAAAGACACAAAAACCAAAAATGAAAAGACAAGGGCAAATTGGGGGCACTTGGTGGGGAGGGAAGAGGGGGAGGGTTGAGGGCAGATGGGAGCACGGGGTACTGAGGTGATAGTGCACTGGTGATATGGTGATGGGGAATACATAGGGATTACAACTGATGTCAAATATATATAAATTTAAAAAAAGTTAATTAAAAAAAAAGAGTTTTAGGAACTCTGTGCCAGAATGAAAACCAAATACACTCTTATTATATCATGATATCATAAAACTTTAATATTCTTCAAAATTATAATTAGTATAATAATACCTTAATAAAATATAATATTTAAAAATAACAATATGGATATTTTATTTTTGCTTAGAGGTTCTATGTAACTCCTTTGAGCTTGTTTCCATATTCATATTATTATCCACAATGCTGTGCAATTATCAGAAGTGTTGACTGTATACAGTCAGGAAGTACCTAAAACACATAGGCACCCCCCTTCCACCACAGATCATAAAAGTTACTGTTGCTGTATTGGCAGCTACTACAATTACTGTTGTTACATTTTAACTTTAAAATGTGTGAAACAATATACTTTACTAGGCTTCATAGTAGGAAAAAGGCTTAAAGACTTAAAGCTATTCTCAGCTCTTTGGGCAGCTGTAGGTCAGGACTAGATTATGGAAGTGGGTGACACGAAAAGCTTAGGGTTATTTCCAAAACAAGAGTTTGATTCCTCCCTGTATCCTATAAAATTTTATACCTAGCCCTGTCAAGCCACTCAGTTTAGGTATGTTTGTCTGTTTGTTTTGAGACTGTTAATGATATACAATGCCAAAATAAAAATCATTTGTTTTTCCTCATTATCTACATTCAAAAAGTAAGACTAAAGCCTACAACTTTGTGGTACTTAAGAAATAAAGTCTGAGCATATAAGAATCTATATCGAAGATTGTTTTGTCAGCTATGTGGCTATTTTAATATTCTTTGGTCATGCACCCAAGATGTTGTACCCAGGTGTTTGAAAACATACTTTATGTTTCTACAAGGTATCACAAACCCAACAGAATCTTGATGTACTGATATACAGGTTAGAATACCCACATTTCCATATTTCTTTTATTTTCACTCATAATTTTGTTTAATTATTCCTTTCCATTTAACAGAAATCTGAAGGTCCATAAGCTTTAAAAGTTTATTTTTCTATATATAAAATATTTAAGTTGTTCCAATAAAATGCAGTAAATTTCTAATTTTTTTCTGAAATTTTTGACAGAATTTTTTAGAGTGTTCAATCATAGTAGGTAGTTCATGCATGTAAAATGACAGCATAATCAATAAATAACACCCAAAAATATTATTTTGCATTGGAAATGTGTGTATGTATGTGTATATGCATATATTTCATATCTATATCTCTCTATCTAGTTGACCACACTTAGATGACTTGCATAAGAAAAGATAAATGATACAAAATAAATGAAAAAATAATGATACTCAGTCTTAGCATACAACTTGTGTTCATGTTTAAAAGTCTACATTTATACTAATCTTCTTTTTACAAATTACAAATGAAATTTGTTTGGTGAAGAAATAGCATTGCTAATAAAAACAAATATTTTGAGGGAAAATATTATGTATAATCCTTTGTTCATATCCTAACCACTGCTAGAATATTATACTGCTTTTCAATATAATATATATGCTTATAAATAAAATCTAAGTGCTCCTAAAAAGTCAATAGGCAAAATGTTACAAAATGTTATCATTAAGAGGGAAATCAAACCTTTGTTCCCATTCACATTGAAAATTTCCCAAACACCTGGAAACTACCTCCAGTTCACTCCATATCAGCTTGTTGCCATATTTTAGCTGGTACTTTACATTATAATGACATGGTAAGGAAGAGATAAAACTGGTGTTTCCCTGCTGATGATGTAATCAATACACACCTGTTTTCTGCTGGGAAAACTGTAGCAGTAGATGTGGTGGCTTTTTAACCTGCAAGACAGTGACAAAGTAGCATGCTGAAAACACATGAATTTGACAAACTTTCACATACTGTTTGCAAATTGAACACAAGCAGTGGGATGCTGGCATATGTTACCATTTCCATGATGACAGATTATGATGTCTCAGGTAAAAGTTAGAATCATTCATGGAAAGGAAGAGAAAACTCAGTCATGAGACTGAGCTGTGTGATAAATACTTCATGTTTTCTAGTATCTGCTAAATGAATTTATTTTTAATATTTTTAATTACATTTAATATAAAGTTTCTTCTCAAAGCAAAAGGAGTTAACAATAGCTGTAAAAATGGACAGATGGAGAATACATTAGACTTTTCCCTGAAATATTTGTTTTAATATGTTTCAGAAAAATTAAAAGAACTGAATATGATGTTTTGAATTTATTGTTTTAATATTCTTTTTTCAACATGCATAGTTTATACCATTATTTGTTTATTGTGGTATCATTACTTCAAAATACTATATGTGATGAGAGGTACAGGATCACACTTCTTCAGATAAATGCAATGCATAAGCAAAGGAAAGCTATTTCTGAACGCAAGTACATCACCAAGTTATTTTTATCCCCAAATTTGGATGCATTATCTGCATGGTTACTCTAGTTCATGAAAAATTAAACAAATTTGTCACATGATCAAACACTCTCTTAACTTGACATAGGCAGAAACTTAATTTTTTGATCAACTATATTTTGTCATTTGTTGTGTGTACCTCTAAAAGAATGTTATTATTTTACTTTCTTTAACCTTTGGTCTTCTTGAGTTTGTCGGTGTTGTTGCTGTTGTTTGTTTTTGGTTGTAATTGCCCATTTTCTTGAGTTTACGCTTTTTTTTTTTTTGTAGTTGTTGCTCTTTCACATTCCTCCCAAAAGTGAAACCATCTGATATTTTTTCTCTTGCCATCTGACTTGTTTCACTGAGTATACTTCCTTCTAGCTCCATCCATGTTTCTATAAATGGCCCTAGTTTTTCATTTTTGATTGCTGAATAGTATTCCATTGTGTTTATGTACCACATCTTCTTGATCCAGCCCTCTACTTTTGGGCATTTCGACTGTTTCCAGGTCTTACCAATTCTAAATAGTGCTGCAATAAACATAGGGGTACAGGTGCTCTTTTGGATCGGTGTTTTTGTGTCCTTTGGGTAGATGCCTGGGAGCGGGATTGCCGGATCATATGGTAGTTCCATTTCTAGTAGACTGAGGAACCTCCATGCAGCCTTCCATAATGGTTGGATTAGCTTGCGTTCCCACCAGCAGTGTACTAGGGTTCCTTTTTCTCCACATCCTCCCCAGCATTTGTTGTTGTTGTTTTTTTGATGTGTGCCATTCTTATCAGTGTAAAGTGGTGCCTCATTGTGGTCTTAATTTGCATTTCCCTGATTACGAGGGATGCTGAGCATTTCTTCATGTGCCTGTTGGCCAGGTGTATGTCCTCTTTGGAGAAGTGTCTTTTAAGTTCTTCTGCCCATTTTTTGATTGGGCTTTTTACTTTGTTTTTCTTGAGTCTCATGAGATCTTTGTATATCTTTGTGATCAGACCCTTGTCTGTTGTGTGGAGCGCAAAGAATTTTTCCCATTCAGTGGGGTTTCTCTTTGTTCTGTTTAATGTTTCC
>JAGFMF010011446.1:11161712-11172565 GCA_019455555.1 Galemys pyrenaicus | reverse complement strand
TTGATGGAGTCCCATCTGTTCATCTTCTCTCTCGTTTTTACTGCTTTGGGAGATGTGTCTTCAAAGGCGTCATTGAGATGTATGTCTTGTAGCGTTTTACCTATCTTTTCTTCTGTATATTTTATAGTTGTGGGTCTTACATTTAGGTCTTTTATCCATTCTGAGTTGATTTTTGTACATGGTGTGAGATAGTGGTCCAGTTTTGCCAGCACCATTTATTGAATAAGCTGTCTTTGTCCCATTGTAAATTCTCTGCTCTTTTGTCAAAGATCAGTTGTCCATAGTTGTGTGGTTTTACTTCTGTGCTTTCTATATGGTTCCATTGGTCTGTGTGTCTGTCCTGGTTCCAGTACCATGCTGTTTTAATAACTGTTGCTTTGTAGTAGAGTTTGAAGTGTGGGAGTGTGATGCCTCCATTTTCCCTTTTTGTCAATAGAGCTTTGGCTAATTGGGGATTTTTATTTCTCCATACGAATTTCATCAACATCTGGTCTATTTCCTTAAAGAATTTCATTGAGATTTTTATTGGTATTGCGTTGAATCTGCAGATTTTTTTGGTAGGATGGCCATTTTGATTATGTTGATTCTCCCTATCCATGAACAGGGGATACCTTTCCATTTCTTTGTGTCCTCTTCTATTTCTCTTAACAGTGTTTCATAATTTTCTCTATATAGGTCTTTTGTTTCTTTTGTTAGGTTGATTCCCAGGTATTTGATTTTCTTGGTTTCCATTGTAAAGGGTATATTTTTCTTGATTTCTTCTTCAGATTGGTTGTTTGTATATAGGAAGGCTACTGACTTTTGTGCATTGCTCTTGTAACCTGCTACTTTACTAAACTGGTTGATTGTTTTAATTAGATTTTCTGTAGAGTTTTTAGGGTTTTCCAGGTAAATTATCAATTGTCTGAAAATAGTGATGTCTTTACTTCTTCTTTCCCTATTTGGATGCCTTGTATGTCTTTTTCCTGTCTTATTGCCCTGACTAGGACTTCCAGTATTATGTTGAATAGTAGGGGAGAGAGTGGGCAGCCTTGTCTTGTTCCTGATCTGAAAGGGAATGTTTTCAAGTTTTCTCCATTGAGGATAATATTGGCTGTCATTTTGTCATATACAGCTTTTATCATGTTGAGCTATGGTCCTTCTAGCCCAAGGGTTTCAAGGATTTTCATCAAGAATGGATGTTGCATTTTGTCAAACGCCTTCTCTGCATCAATAGATATGATCATGTGGTTTTTATCCTTCCTTTTGTTGATGTGTTGGATTACATTGATTGATTTTTGGATACTGAACCATCCTTGTGCCTGTGGGATAAATCCCACTTGGTTGTGATGTATCATCCTTTTGATGCATTGTTGGATTCTTTTGGCTAGGATTTTATTGAGGTATTTTGCATTGGTGTTCATTAGAAAGATTGGTCTATAGTTTTCTTTCTTTGTGTTGTCTTTATTTGGTTTTGGTATTAATGTAATGTTGGCTTCATAGAATGTATTTGGTAGTATTCTTTCTTTCTCGATTTTTTGAAAGAGTTTATATAAAATAGGTACTAGCTCATTTCTGAATGCTTGGTAGAATTCATTTGTGAAGCCGTCTGGTCCTGGGCTTTTGTTTTTGAGGAGTGCTTTGATTACTGCTTCAATCTCACTGCTTGTAATCAGCCAGTTTAAGAGTTCTATTTCTTCTTTATTTAGTTTTGGATGGTTGTTTTTTCCAGAAACTTTTCCTTCTTCTGAATTATTGAACTTGTTAGTATATAGCTGTTCCAGATGAGGTAACGGAATTATGACGTTTTCTCTTTTTTGCTCACCTTCGATGAATTTCTCGTTTCTGAGTATGTTATGGGTGCCTTCAAATTTACTTTCCATGTCTCAGTTCACTCAAGGACACGCTGTATAGTCTTCTTGTTGTCCACTTCTTCTGAGAGCTTTCTATCCTAGCTTCTCTTTGCCACCATCGTCTCAACTCCTAAAATCATTACTCTTTCAGAGCCAGCAGGTGCTCCTGTTTGGGGGGTTTACTTCCATTTTGATCAGCACTTTTGACCCACCGAGTACAGAAGCTGAAGACATTCAATGAGTCTGGAAAAAACAGAAGCGCAGTTTGGGAAATCCTGGCATCCAAAAGCCAGATTCCAGTTTCTTTCTGCTAGTGGTGCCTTAACTTCTCTTATCATGTCCTTTGAGCACACAACGGCTTATTTTTACCAAAGCCATCTCTTGCCTGTTACAAACAATTCATAAAATGCTTCTATTCTTCAGTCAGTAGCGGTTCGCGGCTAAGGAAACGCCTCCCACATCTATAACATCTTAATAGAAATCTGTTCTCAAACCTGATCTCATTTAATTATGTTATAATAGTAAAGCATTTTTTAATTTATAGTCTTAATAACACTTTAATTTATATGTTTGGTATTGTGAATAAGAAGTTGAGTTTCTTGGTCATTACCTTTAAAACATGGTTCCATTTAATCTACATATGTCCTATCTACCTATAATCTATTTAATTCACACCCAATAAATTCACTATTTTAAGTATGCAATTCTAAGTTTTGACACACACATAGAGGCATCTTTTACCATGGTGAAGATATAAAACAATTCCATTACCCTCCAAATTAGTTTGTGTTACCTCTTTATAATTCAGTTTTCCCACACACCACACCACAGGAAACTAGATATTTATATAATGAAATAATTCAGTACATAGTCTTTTGCCTTTGTCTGCTTTCACTGATTCATCTATGTTTTATGTACTTTAATAGTTTGTTCCATTATATGTAAACTAACCTACTAGAAATATTTATATTCAGCTTTTCATATAAACAAAAAATTCCTAATCATAAAGTTCTTATAAATCACTATTTTTAAATCATATACAGATAATAGTTTAACTCAACAAGAAATTGCCAAGTTGTTCTCCAAAATTACCATATCATTTTGCATGCCCTCGAGTAATGAATGGAAAATTCTAGTAGTCTGGTGTCTATATCATCACTTGCACTTTTTTTTTTTTAATTTTATTTAAACTTGGTTTTCTCTAATAAATCATTCTCTAGGGAAAATAGCACAATCTGGTTAAGAAATACAGTTTTCTTCTTAAAAGCATATCTGATCTGCAACATATGATTTTTTTTCCTTAAAGATTATATTTACCTTTAGTATAACTGACAATATAGTCAAACATGACAAGCCTATTTTCTAAAATCTTTACCTCTGAAGTTTTGAGGATTTTATCTTTCAGTTATATAATCCTTCAAGAAATGCCAACCTTATGTAATCAGTATAGACATCATATCAACTGTTATACATGTAAACTTGCATGTTTTTTCTTCATATAAAATAATTCAAAGACAATTCTAAAGAATTTCCATTTAAAAATGTGGAGAATCACATCATTAGATCAGTTATAGAAACATACACACACTTTGGATGGAAATTTGTATTCATGTATATGTACATGTATAGACACACAATACATGCATACATATATACTTTATATAAATATATAAATTTATTTCTCTTCATAATGGCAGTGATGAATTTTGTTAAAGATTTCTTTCATAAAACACATGGTGATCATGAGTTGAAAGACTGTATCTCAAAAACTAATGGTGATTATACACCAGACTATAGAATTTTTAAATATTCATTATGTCAATTCCATGGATTAACAAATATAATAAAGCCCATTTTTATTTACCTTTAAGGTCTTAACTGTCAATTATTCTAAAACAATGTCATTATATATACACTCTATGTGAAAGTAAATAGTGGTGGTGAACATAAAGTGAAGCACAATGATACTCTAGGTGTTTTCAAACATAGTGTGCTATAATTGCTAGTTAATTTTATAATTCACTGACATTTATAAATATAAAAACTAATAGAGAAAACTATATATAATGCTTTGGAATTCAAAAGTTATTTATATAAAATGAAATAATTATAATTTTATGTTGCTTTTGCAGAATTACCATTTGTACATATAAAAAAGACACACATTTTAATTGCAAGTACAAGTGAAAGAATTACTTGTTCAGTTTTGCAAATTTACTTTAAATAATACTTGTTTTCAGACATTGTTTCAGAAAAGTAAATAAATATTTATTAAAAAGAAATAATTAAAAATAAAAAAAATAAAAAAATAATTACTTGGTACAACAAATTCTCACTATAAATTTTCTTAGTTATGAGCTTTATTATCTTATTTAATACACTTATTTTATTTATATATTGATTTAATTTAATTCAGTCCACTAATTACTTAGGTCTGAACTTTTAATAGCCTTTACTTTCTCTATTTTTTTTCTGAATTCCTATATAACATCCTCTGAGACACCACAACCAGAATCCTATATACTTTCAGGACTGCTCTGCTTCTTCCTTTCATGTTTATCTACATTTCTCTCTAAATCACTTAAAAAAAAAAAAGATTGATTTATACATACAAGAGCTGGGGTACAGGCCAGAGTCATGGGAGGTGAGAGGATTCACTAGATACAGAGTGGGCAGCAGAACAGGCAGATATACTGAAACACATTGTTGAGAAGAGCAGCAGGGGAGTCATGAGAGGTCTGCTGAGCCTCGTGGGTCCCCTCCCTGGCCGCGAATCGATCTCGCGCTGCTGTTCTGTGGATTCTTCACGGTGCGATGCTCAACTCAGGGCGCCAACAGGGAGCTCCCCTTCTAAGTCACGTTTACCTCTTGAATCCCTGTGTTACCCTTTCATGAGAGCTGGCATATTATGTAATTAGTAATATGCTTGATACATCACTTTTTAAATACAATTTTTTCTTTCACAGGGGTTTACTAACAAAGAAGCAAACTTCCTTCCCCTTGCTTTCTAAATAACAACACATTTGAATCCATTGACTGCCTTCCTCCCTTCCTTCTTTCCTTCCTGCCTTCCTTTTATATCATTTTATAACATTCTTCATTTCTGTAGAATGTATGATTTCTCCTCTCAGGTGTAGTTCCTATAAAACTCACACAACCAATTCACCCGTACACCATCATCATAGTCCCTTGTGCTCTTCCATTCTCTGTTTTAATTCCTCTCCCTCCCCCCTCCCCTGAAAAGTATCTCTGTTTTATAGTTGCCTCTTAATTTTGTTTCTTTTTGTATTTATTGAAATTATTTTTACTGATCCTTTGTTTCCCATATATTTCTCCTATAAGTGAAATCATTCAATATTTTTCTTTTTCCTTCTGACTTATTTCACTGACCATAATCTCTTTCTGCTCCGTTGCTGCAAATGGCATGCATTTCCTTTTTGATTGCTGAGTAATATTCCATTGTGTGTATGCGTTTGTGTGTGTGCACCACATCTTCTTGATCCAATCATACTATTCAATTACACCTGAAGGAGACCTCCCTGGTGGCCTAGGGTTTAAATCTCAGCTCTGTCACAGTAACAGCCTGAGTTCAGGTCAATAAGCTAGCCCACATACAGCATAGCAGGCATCTCCTGTCTTATTCCCACTCTCCTGTCTGTCTCTGGTGAATCCTCAACCCCAGCACCTCTGGTCTATACTCCAGTTCTGCTATGCATAAATAAATAAATAAATAAATAAATAAATAAATAAATAAATAAATAAATAAATAAATAAATAAATAGATAAATAAATCTTTAAAAATAAAAATAATAACATAAATTACACCTAAAAGATATTATTTTTCATATTCCTATATGTCGAACTTGTCTCAACTTTTCATTATTATTCATTGCCATAGTATAATGTTAATTTTTGTATTCTTGCATCTTCTGTCCAACTAAACAGTTCAATAATTATGATTTAAAATTACTATACTATTTTACAATCTATTGTTGGATAGTCTGAACATTATTCAGGGTAGACATTTGCTAGATGTCAAAATAATGTTTACCAAATTATTAGTCATCATGGATTTTGCATATTCATAGTACCGGAACTCTTCAAGAATTGATCTGAAAGATCATAATTCTATGCACAAAAATTAAACTTCTATTGTTTCTAAAGCCAAGCCTCTGAATACTTATGTGGAAGATTAAGTTGCTGCAGTTTTTATGTTGTTATAGACATATCTAAGCACCAGATATACAATTAATTTGGTTTGTGCAAGCTAAAATACTAAAGCATTTCCTATAAAATGTTCTCTAAAGTGTTAATGTCTATTTATCATATAGCTTTTATATGCTTTATTTTTTAATGTATACATTTAGGTAAGCATATTAAAATATTATATTTTTATGTGAAGGTATCTCACATATGACTAGTGGCATTTTGTGGAACACTGACCCCCAAATTTTTAAATGCAAATGATTTGAAATTTTTTTTGTCATTTCCTAACTTCCTTCTGATTGCATCACACCAGTACCAAATGCAGCCTATGCATATACATTTTATTAAAATGACTCCTAGTGAAGATACATTAGCCTTACTATTTTATGAAGCATAATTGTACATAAATACTATTGCCTTCCTCAAACATCAGCCCAGGGAACTCTACAGATTCCTGAGTTACATTTTAAGAGAGTCTGATACAGTGAAACTGGAGGATTACTCAAGAAAGTGAAATTTTAGCAAAGATCTCTGGAGATGTTAATGCAGATGGTCACTAAAGAACACTCTGCGTATACTATAGTTATAAAAAGAATATAATTTAATTTGTGAAAACAAAGCAGTATGCTAATTGCTAATTGAAATGTCTTATGAGTTTATAATGATATATCATTAACACAGCAGATCAAGAAATATGAAAATCAACATAAGCTGAAAATGCAGATCCCCTATGTTATCTCTTAGTTTATACAATTCATCAAAAAATGTTTGTCTTGAGAAACAATATGTAGTGTAAAATTAGTTTAAAAAGATCAATAGCATTGGGCCACCCTGGTGGCACAGTGGGTTGAGCACCACACTACGAAGCATCTGAGGCACAGTACCACAAGCTCAATCCCCGGACAGGGAGAGGACCCACATGGTGCAGTAGACCTCTCCTGCCTCACTAGCTGCTCCCCTTAGAGTGTATTTCAGTCAGTCTGCCTGTTCTGCTCCCTGCTCTGTGTGCGGTGAATTCTCTCACCACCTGTGACTCTGACCTGTACCCCAGCTCTTGTATACATAAATAAATAAATATTTAAAAAAAATCAATAGCATTAATGAATCCATGGACTCAAAGTACATGAGCAAGAACACTATAATCAATAATTATAGTAGGGCAATACATAGAAAAATGTTAATAATAATATTAAATGAACAATAAAAATTCTTTATGTTTATTCTCAGGGGACTTAGTTGTTCGTAAGCAAACTGGGGTTTGTTTAAGTCCACTTTTCCAGATGGCCTGTGGTGAAGGGAACCTAAAAAATTGTTTCAAACATTCAAAGTCCACCAATACTTCATGAACTTTTGTGGTACCTGAATGAAAATAGCTGTATTCTATATCCCAGTATTTATTTATTGTATTTCATTTACTGAAAAGTAGAAAGCCAATAGAGAAGTTTATTAGGAGCCAAAATGGTTTTTATATTCTCCTCAGACTATTCTTTTGACAGGGCTTTTTTCCTGACACCAGGCCTCTGACATTCATTTTCTTAAACTATTTACTTTAGAAAACTTGTAAGTATAAATTCTTCTTCTGTCCCTTTGAGATATAAAATTTCTCCCAGACTCTTACCAATTTTGCAACCCCGGTTTTCTTTTCTCAAGATTGAGGAGCCATCCCTTGAAATGTAGTTATTTAAAAAAGAGGAAAGCACCTTATGCTCAGTCTCTGTGGGAGAATAGGAAACTAACTTTAGAAGTGCCAATTGGCAAACAGATGGCCAAATCATATCCATCAGTCACCCACCTAATGACCTCCAGTACTTTATTACTAGCTTACCCATCTTTGCCTTTTTTTTTTAATGGGAATTGAGCTCAATCTTTCTTCTCTATTGCCATTGTCTTAAATAATGTTTCCCTTACCCATTTAACTCTATCCTGTTTCAACATTTTTTATGTTAATACTTATTTACCTTAATATAATCTCACTATTATAAGAATTTATCTGAGAATGCTAAGAAAACTTTAAAAATACAGAAATTTTCATATTTTGAGCAACATCCATATTATTTTCCATAAGGACTGGTCCTCAATACAACCAACAGCGTATGAGTTCATTTTTCTCCACATCCTTTCAAAATTTGTTGTTTCTAGGTTTTGGGGGTTTTTTGCGTGTTTGTTTTTAGTATTGGCTGTTATCTCATTGGAGTTAAGCTGTATCTCACTGTGATTTTGATTTGTATTTCTCTGATAATAAGTGATAATGAAGATTTTTCTTGTGCCTTTTGGCTATCTGGATGTCTTCTTTAGATAGGGTAATTTTAGCTCTTTTGCCTATTTTTTTGATTGGGAAGTCTTTTGTTTTTTTTTTTTGTTGAATTGTAAAAGTTATTTTTACCATTATGATTCAGCAGTTAATCCTTGGTATTTATCCAAAGAAAGCAAAAATCACTAATTTAAAGACATCTATGCATTCCTATGTTCACCTGAAGCCCTATATACAAAAGTCAAATTATGGAAATAACATAAGTGTCCAATGAAAAATGAGGGAGTTATGAAAATGTGGTACACACACGCGTGTGCAATGGAATACTACTCATGTAAAAAGTGATGAAGTCTCATCATTTGCAAGAGCATTGATTAAATTGAAGGGGATTTAATTCGCTAAATGAGTAAATCACAAGGAGAAAGACAAATATTGCATAATTACACTCATATGTGAAATATGATACAAAACAAAGGAATAGACAAAACTAAACTAAACTAAATCTTAGAAATATGACTGCAGAAATGAGGCTACTATACAGGAATGGTAGGAGCATAGTATGTGTGTGTGGAGGAATCCCACTATCTTTTGGGAGAGACTATGGGTGTTTTGGTGGTACATGTAGCATGGTAATATGCATCTGAGGAAGTGTGAACCCATTCCCCTAACTCATAGACAGCATTGTAAACCAGTTACCTTTAAAAAAAAATCAGGAACTTTTAATACATGGTATCAAAAAACTCTTCAGCTCCAGGATATCTAGCTAATCAATTTCTGCTTAATTAGATCTATAATTGCCTTGACTCTCTCATTACAAATAGCAGTTGTTTTTGATGTGTCATTTAAATTTATCTCTGTAGCCCCAGGGTGCCACAAGAATCTCCACCAATAGTCATTTTTCTACAAGCTCCACATTTGTATTATTATTACTTACTAATTCAAATAAAGACATATAAGATTTGAAAAAAGATAAAAGTTTTTACTTTTTTGGAAAAAGTGAACAGTAATTATTGTTCTCAATTTTCAATTTTTGATCTTTAAATTTTCCTTTGGAGTTTGATATGTTATAGTGATAAACCCTGCAAATTTGTCATCTTTAAATTAAAATATAGTAAGGAAAACTAATTTAAAATGTGGGAACAAGAAAATATAAAAGTTGATTCATCTGCCAAAGACATGTGTATTCACCAGACCCTGGTTTTAAGACATCATCAATAAAATCATTTTAAATTTTCACTAGACTTCCTCATAAAATTCTTTTTTTTTAAAGATTTATTTATTTATGCATACAAGCACTGGGGTACAGGCCAGAGGTGGGGGGGTGGTGAGAGAATCCACCAGACAGAGCAGGATGCAGAACAGGCAGATTGACAGAAACACACTGCTGAGGGGAGCAGTGGGAGAGGCAGGAGAGGTCTGCTGCGCCATGTGGGTCCCCACCCTGGCTGATGGCAGGGATTGAACTCATGCTGCAGTGGCTGAGGTTTGCTTCATAGTGCATTGCTTAACCCACTGCGCCACCAGGGCGGCCCCATCATAAAATTCTTAAAAGAAATGACCAGAATGAAAATGACTTTAAAAATCTCCTTTGAAATAATGGTATTATTGATGTGTTTGAATAACATTCAGATCATTATAAGACAAAAGCAACCATTGTTGGCATATAAATTATAATATAGTGCATTAACAATTTTATGGGGGAGCAATTAAGTTTCAATATGTAAGAGAGTGCTTTGGGAAATTTAAATTTATTTTATAACCTCTTTATATTAAAATTTAGCTATATAGTTGAAGCCCATATTCACAGCTTAGGGCTTCCTTAAACTACACTAGAAAATTGTTTAATTTTTGAAAATGAGTTTATAGCCCTACATTTTAAAATTTTTCTCATGAGACTTTATTCCTAGCTTGAAAAAAAATATGTACTGCAAATATATAGTAATGATTAAAACATACACATAATGTTGGCAAACATTTAACAGAAATGCAAACAACACAACACAATTTCTATTCATCCTTTCAAAATATATACCACTTCTCTTAGCTTGTTTAAACTTCCTTTCCCATTTTTCACATTTAGAACTCAACATATTCATCTACGTATTCTTAACATATCTCATGTTTTGCTTTAGTTATTGAAACTACAACTTCATGAACTGATGCTTGTGCTATTAGTATTCTAGTAGGAAAAACAAAATACAGTAAGACTATTTATTTTTCTTGCAAAATAAATATTTGGTATAGTAAAATTGTGATCTTTCCCTTCTCAAAATGTAATGTTCATTTTTTAATTTTTTTCTTTTTTGATATATATTTATTATATCATCCTCCATATTTGTACAATGTATGATTTCCCCATGAAATTCCCACCACCAATTCACCCATGCACTACCACCATAGTCTTGTGCTCTTCCCACCCCATTCTGATCCTTCTCATTTTAAAAACAATATTCCTTAATTAAAATGATATTATGCTTAGCGAAGCAAGTCAGAAGGCAAAAGAAAAATACCAGATGGTTCCTCCCTTAGGAGGAACATAAGGGAACCAAATGAGGATCAAGGAA
>JAGFMF010011446.1:11117499-11161662 GCA_019455555.1 Galemys pyrenaicus | reverse complement strand
AGGTGATGGTGCACTGGTGAGATGGTGATGGGGAATACATGGGGATTACAATTAATGGCAAGTATATGTAAATTTTAAAATATTTTAATAAAAAAAAGCGGAAAAAAATGATATTAAGTGTTAATGACTATGTCACTTTTATTAATGTTAAAATTTATATTAAGGGGCCTCTCTGGTGGTTCAGGTGAGGCCTAGGTCAAGCAAGAGCAAGCTAGGTGTAATTAGGCAGTTTAGGAAGAGGACAGGTGGGACCTCAGAAGAATTAGGTCAGGATGGCAAAAGAAATAAAGGAAGATCCTGAGAGGGGACAAAATCCCAAGGGGAACTAGCAAACACCCTAGGACTAGGAGCAAAAGGACATTTCAAGAACAAAGGAGTGATAAGGGAAATGTAGTAGAATGAGTGAGACCACCTAGAAACGACCAATCACAAAGAGACTAGTGGAGCTTTGGAGGGAAAGAAGGTCTATAGTCCCTGAGGCTCAACTGTACTTTGGCTCCCTTGCCCCTTCCTGGCCTGGTTCCACTAGCCTGAGAGTCCCAATTTATTTCTATTCCTTTCCTTCTCAATAAACTTTTTCTTTTTCTAAACAAATCTTCCTCTTCTTGCCTGCTTGCACGAGCATCTGCAGAATTCTTTCTGTGGCTTCATGAGATACCAAGCCGTGGTGGTCTAGTGGCTTGGACTCAGTGCTGCCACTGCAGCACGGGGTCCATTCCTGCCTGAAAGACTAGACCTGAAAACCTAAATGACAGTATCACAGGGGTTAAAGACACAGAGCTATCAAGCTGTTGTCATCCACTGCTGCATATGTTCAATCCCAGGCAAGGGAGCTAACCCACATGGCACCTCAAACCTCTCCTTTTTCACTCACTCAGCAGTATATTTAAGTAGATATACCTGTTTTACTTTCCATTCTGTCTCTGGTGAATCCTCCTACCACCCTCTAAGTATGGCCTATACCATGTTCTTTTATGCATAAATAAATAAATCTTTAAAAAATAAAATTTACATTGAATCACAGTTTATTTTCAAATTTTCAATAAGTATAAATAAAAAAATGTGTGATCTTACCCTTCATACCTAAAAAACCTTTTTACATTCACATTCATGTATTAACTTTGATCCCCCCACTTTTTGATGTCCTCCAACATTTGATAGGACTAACATATTTCAAACAAATTTGCTTTTTTAAAATTGCATGGACATTTGATATGCATCCTCCTTTTCTAAAAATTTATATTAAAATTGCTAAAGTATTAATTTTTATAATTAAATAGCACAAAATATTGACAATATTAAGATAGTGCTTTCTGAATTAATTCCCACACATCTTCAATATTAAATAAGTTTGCAAAATTCAGATTTTAATATGGAATATTTGATTCTGTAGTAGTGCTTCCAATAATTTATTGGCTGCATAAGTCATGTACTTAGATGAAGCTGTAAATTAATAAAGGGATTCCAAGTCATTAGCAGGGGAAATAAAGAATGTGTAGTGAATATGGTTTATGGTGATGATGAGGTACGCATGCATTTACAGGTTTAATGATTTCCTCTTTGAAAATAAAGTTAAAAAAGATTCAAGAATGCTAAAAAAAAACAACACTTCTCAGTCTATTGCTAATTTTATATCTGAATTGAGAGAGGGAATAATCATATTACTAATACTGATGATCATCATTTAATTATATAAGGCATACATTTTGATTTTCCTCCATTTCATATAGAAAATTGCTTTGGCTAAAAAAGTCCACTCTTTCTGTTTAAAAAATGTAGACACTGTATTGTTATCTATAATCTCCTGCGATATTGAATTACGTGGGTTGACTTTACACTATGTGAAGATTAAGTATTTCTTTTTGTTCCTTTTAAATTAACCTTCCATTAGTTTTGAGTGATCTCTCCTCTTGTATTATGGGATAGCATTTAAAAAAAGGATCTTATCAATTTTTACTATACCCTTCGAAATCTTAAATAACTCAATTATATTCACTATATCTTTTCACATTTCAGGACTAAATAATCTTAGCTTCCCTACTTTTCTTTTGTATATGTGTAAGTTTCATTCCACTTTAACCATTTTATGTGTCCTTCTGTGAACTCTCATCCTTATCTTCCCCTGGGGAATGTATCTTAAGACAGTGCTTCGCATTGGAAGATTCTATATATAATTATAATATACATTAGTGCTATTAATTTGCATTTATATACCATTTCGTTTATGCAAAGTGCTTTTTCAATTTATCTTTACAATATTGCTGGGAACTTATTAGCATATGTTTTTGGAAAGAGAAATTACAAAGAGGTTGAAACTAACCCCAAATGGCTAGGGGTACATCTATATCATCTTTTAGAAATAACAATAATTATCTTTTTATTTAAATAATCTATTTTAAATGGTAGTTTGACTGATAGGAACTTATCAAAAGCCCTTAATTTTCTAGCAATTAAAAGAACAAGTGAACAAAATAATTTTAATATAGTTATTTCATACTAGTAAGATCACTTTTTTAGTGTGTATGAGAATGACTTAAAGAAGTATAATTTTGTCACTTATTTTGAGTTTAAGTTACTTTTGTTCAAAGAATAATGAATCTCCAATATTTAAAAAAAAAAATAAAACCCTAAAAGTAATGGTACTCAAAATTATTTGAGATGACTTGAATTTAGCAAATAACCATAAGGCTCAGATATTTCAGTTTTCTAGTCCAGAAAATGCCTCCTCTCTATCCCATTATGTATATTAGATATGACTTCTGATTCTTTGAGTTATACAACTCTGTTTTCAATCCCTGGCTTGGTGGACTGCCCATATGAATCCCTGGACTTCCTTTCTGTCACATTAGTTGTAATGTCTGAAATAAGGTCCAATATTATGCGTCATTATAAGTAGTTCAATGAGAAGAGCCTCAAATGGCATGTCCAAAAGACTAAAATCTTATTTTTGCCCCTAAAACTAAGTTTTGTTATTTGAGAAAAACCCTTTATCAAATGCTCACATAAATTCCCTGCTTATCACTGAGTAGCTATTTTTTGTTTCCTGCCAGTCCTCAGAATGATTAAAACAAGTCTATCTCATACTTCTTAGTGATTCAAGGGTTACCCTCCTCCCTTGTGACTTCTGTTTCTCACAGTCTGTCATCACTCTGTTCCAGATTGCAGCCCTTGTTTGACTCTGCGTGAAGTGGGTATCCTCCTGCCATTTACTGTGAGTATATGTGACTCAAACTGTTGTCTATCTTATCTGCCCAGTGGTGGGTGTCATGTGTCTAGCCATACTTATAACCCCAAGCTGTGTATCCCACCCTCCCCAAAGAGGTGCATAATAAGCATGAAAACATTACATAATGGCAATTTTTTCATCATTGGTTGCTTTGGCCATCTACAAGGGACAGTTTATAAACAGCATTTCCTTTGTTAGCATGCTTATATCAAACACTGATTTATTTCAAGATTGTGACTATGTGAACATTTAGCATGAATGCTTCCAAAAATATTTTTTTTTTCATTCTACAATCCATTAGGATTATTCTTATAATAAAGTCAAATTCCTTGGGCAATTACTAGTTTTTCTAGAGCATCTAAATTTCTTTATTTTTAAAAACCTTGGTGAAATGTTGCTAACTTAAGAATGGTGTTCAGAAATACCAAAAAGAACATGCAAAGAATGTCTCAGGAGTATAAACGGAACACAAATTAGTAGATACTAAATTTATTGAGAAGATTCTATGTGACAAAACAAATATTTGTTCATTATCTCGATCTTCATAGTAATTCTAAGGAACAGATGATAGTTCTTCATTTAATACACAGACACTTATTCTAAGAGATATTATGTAACCTTGTAAAAAATGTATTTAGTTGTTGAATAAGAGGACCTTTTTCTGTTACTTTGAAAATGTCTTTATTTTTTTACAGTCCTGAAAACAAAATCAAAAAAGACAGATGGAGAGAGACAGAAAGAGAGAGAGATAGAGGAAGTTAAGGAAGGGAGGAAGATAGGGAAGCAGATCCATAGATTACAACTGAGATAAATATATTTTGTTACTTTTATACAAGTAAAAATCAAATCTATGGTAATAGGATAATTCTGGTTATTTAAAAAAATAAGTTGTCAGTTTCACTTTTAATAGAATTACTGTGGAGACTGGTGGTCTTAGCTCTTTCTTATCACTATTTTTTTGTTGAAAGGGTGTGAAAAGTATTGCATAAAGAAAAATAAAATTTTAATCTAGAGATGAAATGAGGCATTATGAAGTTCCAGAACTGTCAGCTCCTAAAGACATTGAAAATGCCTGGAAGTCTTCTTTAAAAACCATCATGTTGTGTCTCATCTTTTTCTAATTAAAACTATTTTTTCTTAGGTTCCAGGAGTCATAATAAAGGCAAAAATCTAATCATATTTACAGTTATATTTAAATTTGTTATAACACTTAAAACATTTTCGTTTTATTTGTTGAATAATTCACTGAAGATATTTTATAAATAAATTTTTATAAAATAGCCTAGAAAAGTTTTATAAACATAATCTATATAAAATAATTTATATGAAAACTGCATCTCTAATTCTAAATAATTTGCCAACTTACTATTTTAATTTTTTGAACAGTGAAAGAAAATTAACAAGTTTTAAAATGCACTGCATTTAGAATATATATTTACTATTTTTCTTTTTAAGAGAAAAAGCAAAGTGCTCATTTTGAAAATATTCACAATCCTTAAATATTTCCCTTTAATAATCCTATGTGTTAAAGTGTCAAATGGAGCTGATGATATTATATACAACATTGATCTTGATTCTTATTTGCCATGTCATTATAATTAGTAGAAAATGATTACAGGGTAACTTAAACAAGATTAATCAAAGATTCTTTCTATTATGTCTTCCAACCTTCAAAATACTTCATTTAGTTTTATAAAAAGAGAATAATCATAACTTGGTTTTCAAAGTGCTCTGAAATCATTAAATGATTATTAATAATTTAATTAATCATTAATGTGTTCTCTTATTTTTTTTTAAATTTCAAGTTTGGAAAAATCTTCCCTGTATCTTCAATATTTGTATGACTTTTGAGAAAGTAAAATAACTTTTTTTAAATAGAAGCTATCTACACTTGGTAACTATACTTTACAGAGATGTAATGGGTCTTTTTGTAATTGTTTTTGTAGTTCAGCTCTCAAACTTCTGTGATCATAAGTTCAATTAGGGAATTTGTTACAAATAGACAAGATCCTTTAACCTTCATTTTCAGAAGTGGGAGAAGACTCAGGGAATCTATAAAGTTAGGAACTTTCTTTTCACTAAATGTGAATAATAAAACTCAAAACTAAATATTCATAAAGCTTCTATAAGCCTTGTAATAATACATCTGGATTTTAGATTATTTTATCTGATTTTGGATGATTTTACCCCTCATAAAATTATCAACAATTACTGATAATCTTGTCACTTATAAAATTATCACAAGTTTTAGAATTTTTTTTTTATTATTGAAATAACATTAGTTTACACTATTGTATGTGATTCAGAAACAGAAGATCATACCTCTTCACATGAATGTCCTCACACCACACTTATCACAAGGCAACTAAAATTCCCCACCATGGTCCATTTAAACCATCTATCCGCTGTTTTTCCCTATTCCCTCTTATATCCTTCATTCCACAGTCAGATTTTTAGGGTTTGTTATTGGTTTGATTTTATCTGACCCTTTGTTTTCTTTTTATTGCATACATAAATTAAACCATCTGGCCTTTTTCTTTCTGACTTACTTCAGTTAGCATTATCCCCTTCAGTTCTATCCATGTTGTTTCAAATAGCAAAATATCATTTTTTGTTGTTGTTTCTTGTTTGTTTTTATAGTTGAAATATTATCCCTATATGTGTATATACCACATTTTTCTAATGCACACCTCTGTGCTTGGAAACTAAGGTGTTCCAATTATTTGGTTTTTATAAACTGTGCTGCAATGAACATTCAGTATAGATTCCTTTAAAATTAGTGTTGTTGTTGTTGTTTAATTCTTTATGTAGACATCTAGGAGTAATCTATTTATAGTATTTTGAGAAACCTCCATAATATTTTCCATAGAGGCTGTACCAGTCCACAGTCCCACCAACAGTGTATAAGGACTCCTTTTACTCCACAGCCTCATGGACACTTAACTATTTTCAAGCTTTTTGATATGTGCCATTCTTATCAGTAAGAGGTAGTATCTCATTGTGGTTTTCAATTGCATTTTCCTGATAATGAACATTTATCCATGTGCCTGTTGGCCATCTGTGTGTCTGAATTTTGAAAAAATCCATTCAGCTTCATGGCCATTTTTTATTGGATTATGTTGTTGTTGAGTTGCATGAATTCTTTGCAGATCTAGACTATCATCCCTTTGACAGATATATGATGTACAAATAGTTCCTCCCATTCACTTGTTTTTTTCTGTTTTTGTTGTTTTGTTTTACTGATAGTTTCTTTCACTGTGCAGTAATTTTTATAATTTAGATAGAACACATCTCCTTTGTATCTCAATATTAGATCACATTCTTTAGTTGAGCTAATAATCAACAATTTGAGTTCAATTCTATATTCTAATGCTTTCCCTACCTGTGACACTTAAATCCTTTGTAGTTTTTGCCTTAGTCAAGTATCATTGGTTTGTCTTTTTTTCCCCCTAATTTAACATTATCATTGTTTTTTAGACTCTTGTTCCTTATAAATACTCAGTTCTTTTTAGTGTACCAAGCATTGTTGTAAAATAATACCATTTTTTAGGTGACTTACACTAGAAACATTTATTTTTCTAAGGTCTATTAGCTGGGAAGTCCAAGATCTAAATGCCAGCCATTTGAATGTTTTGTGATGACCTAGTTTATGCTTTGTAGACAATCAACTTCTCATTGTGACTTCATGTGAGGAAAAGAATGAGGGAGCTCTCTGATATTTCAGGGCTCTGTCTTCATGATCTAATTATCTTCCAAAGGTCTCATTCTAAATACCATTGTAAAATTGGAGATTCAGTTTCAACATATGAATTTTAAAGGGAAGCAAATATTCAATCTTTAGTACAGTTATGCTAACTTAATTATATTTTCTAATAAATGAAATGATATACATAAATAAAAAATTAAGAGTATATATCTAACAAAATAGCTAAATATTTTAATTTTCACCATTTGCATCCATATGATACTTTTTGAGAAAGATTGCTCTGAAAAGAATGTAGAAGAGTCATCAATCTCTTTATAAAGGTTATTGATAAAATAGCTGTTATCAGTGCAACTGACACATTGATGGGTCTTAGAGATGGAGATAGAGCAATATGTTCTAGTGGATGAAGTCTTTAAATAAAGCAATATTATGGAAGTTTGAGAAAGAAAATGAAAGACACATAAAAGAAAAAAATTCAGAATATCTTGGTATCTTTGGATGTAAGTGGATTTATTTCTTAATTCTCTTGTACAAATTTATTGACTGTTAACAAATATATTATCTTACAGATCTCGATGTCAGAAATCTAAAATGTATTTTACAAGCTATGATGAAAGTGTTGACAGAGCTGGTTTCTTTATTGAGGTTCCTTGGGGGGAGTTAATTCCTTTGTTTTTTTATCTTCTGGCCACTTGAATTTATTGACATAAGGCCCCTTCCTCCATCTTCAAAGCACCTTTATTCCAACCTCTGATTCGGTCATAGTATCACCTCACTGACGACAACCCTGTAGCCCCTGTGACTATATTCAGTGCACTGGACTAATCAGGATAATTTCCCCAATTTAAGATCGTTAAACATATCTGAAAAATCTCTTTGCATTGTAAAGTAATACATTTGCAAGATCTGGATATGAAGACCCAGATAACTTTGAAAGACCATTATTCAGGCTAAGGCTTCTATAGTATGGGAAGATAAAAATTAAATCAAAATAATAGCAAAGAGCTAGGCTGGTTCAAGATAAGGAATGAAGGAGTGCACTAATTAATAAACAGTGTACACATGTGTTTATAAATTTAGTGGTTGATATTTTGGATACTGTAGACCAATACTCAGGATAAAGTGCAGAGAAAGAATGCTAATACAATTTGGAAAAACTAGTAACATTTAACATGTTGTCTACTAAGATTGCTTAAAGGAAAAAAAAAAAATAGTAAGTACCACAAAGAGAGAATAAAAATTATGGAGTTAAGAGTCTAAAGACAAAGAAAGGAAAGACATTAAAGGAGTGAAGGAGACTGTAAATTCATTATAACCAAAAAAGAAAGTTTTTTATAGAAAAAATTGTTGAGGCAGAGAGTTAGATAAAATAGGATCAGAGCAACAGTTACTGAATCCCATGGGAAGAAACAGAATTAAATAGAATGAATACATGTCAATCACTCAGTCTTTATCAGCTGCTATGTTAGGTATTTTATGTAGATTAGATCCTCTCCTTCTCACATTAAAACCACAGGGTAAATGGTAATAATATTTCATGGATGAGGAAAGTGAGGCCTAGCAATGGACAATCTTTTCATACTAATTTATTCAGTCTTCATAGAGGATGGAAGCAGTTGTATATATTCTCCAAAATTGTGTCTGCTCATAAGATCATTCTGTGCTTTTATGGGGAGTAGAAACCATATTAGAAATGCTTCAAGACCCAGGGTATGTAGGAAAAAAAACAAAACAAAACAAAACAAAACAAAATGTAAAAGCAATGATTATGAACTATATTTCTGGAGCAGGAAGAGGAGAGAAAAGATGTGTGGCATTGAATATAATCCTGTTAAATTGAGTCATATCAGTATTCTCAAGTCTCAAATGCTAATATGCTTAGATAAGTATCTGTTATAGTTCAGGCACTTGTCCATAAAGTTTCTTCAATTTGAAATTGCCTTCCAACACATTTTATGTACAGTAAAATTCCATACATTTATCAAAAATTAACAGATATATAATCCTCCCTTTAGGAAGCTATATTAATTTTATTTTCAGAATTGTTCTTTTCTATTTCCTTTCTCAGTTTGTACTTCTTCTTACAAATAATTTCATAGTGATTCATAGTAATATTATTATAATAACAATGATGATATTATAGCATTCCTAAGTACACAGTGCTAGGCTATGGTCTTTGTTTACAATACCTCATTTAATTCCCATACAAATCTATATCTTTCTTCATTTTATCAAGAAAGAAAACTGAAGTTAAAAATTAGTTTTGAATTTTTCTTAATTTTACATCTCTACTTATGAGAGAAAGAAGAATCAACACTTCTTAGGTTTTTGCTATGTCACCTTTGAATAGACACAACAAAAATCATATAAAAAAGTAAAAATCAGGTTTTATTTTAATGTCATATATCTTTTAAAAATCCATGTAAAATATATACCTGTATATAGAAATATGAAGAATTGGGACAACAGGTGGCTATAGAAGCATCCCTTCATATGTCATTCTTTTTTTTTTTTTAAAGATTTATTTTACTTATGTATGCATACAAGAACTGGGGCATAGGCCTGGGGTTCAGGGGGCGAGAGGAATCACCAGATAAAGAGTGGAGAGCAAAAGAGCAGTCCTACTGAAATACACTGCTAAGGGGAACAGTGGACAAAACAGGAGAGGTCTGCTGTGCCACATAGGTTAGTTTCCTGGCAGGGGTAAAATTAATGCCCCAGTGGCTGGCAATAACTTGATAGTGCTGAGACTTTAACTCTCTGTTTAACCAGGGAAGCCTCCCATGCATCATCCTTAATATTACTACATCACCAATAAATAATTCCTGTACCCCTTTGGAATACTAGTGAAAAAATGATACCAATAATCCTAAATTAGCTTATTTTATGTCACAAAAAAGTCAAAATATAAGAAAATGTGTTTCCATTAATTGGTCTACAACTACTTATTTAGCAGAGTGAATATATAAGATTTATTTTCTTGCAAGAAACTACTGTTTTTTTTAATAAAAGGAGAAATGAATTGAAATATGAGAAATATAATAATTTCATAGACTCCAGACATAGTAAGAAAATTTAATACCTCAAGAATGTTAATGGAATGTGGGCAAATTAGGAATCCAGTTCACTATACCTAAGGGGAGATTTGTCTATCTCCCCTTCTCTATTTGACTTGATTTCATTCCTGGTTCTTTCTACTGATGGACTTTCTGTGCATTTCAAACATAGTTTTGTGTATCTTTTAGTTAAAATTTCCACCAGAGATTATATTACTTGAATATTACCTTTATGGTTAATATCTCTAGTGGATTTGCTATCCATTTCTAATCCATCAGCTACATGAAGAGTTTATAGTCCCATATGCATACATAGTCAGATTTGTATCATAATCAATATTAAGATTCTATAGTAAAGTAGAGGAGAATATAAGATAAAGACATGACAACACTATGATGACTCTTCATAAAGTAATCACTTTGTGCCAGGAGTTGCCACAAATTCCTTCCTAAAGAAAACACCAATAATATAGATATTCATCATTGTTTATAGGTATATTTAAAATGAACATATTCATTAATTTGGATTTATTTAATAATATAACTCCTAGACTAAATTACAAGGTAGTTTAATAAAGGCTTAAAGGACACAAGAAGAAAAACATTTCTACCTTGTATGTTTTTGATATTTTAGTCCTTGTCCAACTCTATCTTAAAATATAGCAAACCAATGATTTGCATCAGCTTTTTAATGAAGGGAAATGATTCAAACCTCCATAATGTGCCTATGTAAGCCTGAAAAATCATTCCAGTCTCATGATTGATGAATTTGCTGCTGTCTCAGGTTTTAAAATTAATTGGAGAGAAGTGAAAATTATAATACAACTTGCTTTGTCTACACAGCATGCCTTTTATGTAAATCACTAAATGAACACCAGAGGGAATTAAATGTTTTGGAATTCTATAAAAATAAATTTCAAATAAATTCCAAACTCTAGAATAAAATATAAATATTTTCTTGTCTACTATATAAGTGTTAAAATTTATATACAGAGGGATGCATTGGTTTGCAATAAAATATTATTCAAAAATAAGGTTAATTGGGCTAAATTTTTCCACTTTTTGTTTTATGATTTAGATACTATTTTTTTTCTTATGATTATAATATGACAGTCTAAATTTCATCAAATTATATACTATATGTTAACATTTTCAGAAGCAGAAAGTCATTCAGCATAATTCTTAAAGTGAACTGATCTCTTTATAAAGGCAGTGCTCTAAACTCTGGGTAAAATATTAAGACTCCATTTCTTGGGCACAGAGAAGCCAAGTTGATGGTGATGATTTGCCTAACTGAATTTCTGAAAAGTGGCCTGCCTGTGTTCTTCATTATAGTTCTATCTCTTTTGAATGAATAATCTCTTTTGTTACTAGTAATAAACCTTTATCTGGACTATGTGAGGGATGCCATGACTTTACATTTGGATGACATAATTTTTATTTCACCATACTTGTCCTTTCATATGACATATGTCATACTCCAATGAGTCACATATCAATATTGAACATTTTTTAAAATAAAATTACTTTAGAAGTTAGCCATGAGGGCCTCCCTGGTGGAGCAAGGGATTAGTTAAGATGCAGCACTATGAAGGTATCTGTAGCCACTGCAGCACAAGTTCCATCCCCAGGGAAGTGACCCACATGTTGCGGCAGACCTCTCTTATCTCACCTGCTGTTCCACTCATCAGTGTATTCTAGTCTATCTGCCTGTTCTGTTCTCCACTCTGGCTCTGGTGAAATCCTTTCACACACACCCCTACCACACACACACCTCTGGCCTGTGCCCCTGTTCTTGTATGTATAAATAATAAATATTGTTTTTAAAAGCTAGCATGAATATTTTCCAAATCGAAGAATATATAGTTTTAAAATTGCAGATTTCTCAGTTCATATTTAGTAATTTAATTTTGAATTATTTTATAATACTTAAGGAAAATTATTTGATAATAAACATATTTGTACAATTTCTGACATTATGTAAATAAATATTTGTATGGCTCCTTTTCTATACGATCAAAATCCCATATAAAGTTTGGGGTTAACCCCAGTCTAACAATGATGGATATAGAAGACATATCCTAAGTGAGGGGCACTTTATAAAAGATCTGACCTCTCAAAACTACCAAACTCAGGAAAAAAGAAAAGAAGTTAAAGAAACTGTCCTAAGCAAGAAGAATCATAAAGGAGACATGACAACTAAACAACTAAATGTAATTTATCCTGAACACATTACAAAGAGGGAGAATGTATTGCTTCCAAGTCTGTTCTAGAGTAATTGATTTTTCACTTGAAAGAAATATATAGAAATGTTTCTTTAGAAAGGGGGTGGCATCTCAACTCTGAGAAACAGCCCAAGGACATATCTCAGATAAAATGTGTTACTAAAACCATCCGGATGGATGCACATGATTAAACATAGTTAAAGATTATATGCATTTTACAATTTGGGATCAGGTACAGAAAACGACTAGTCTTATGGTCAAGACAAAGCTTTTAAGTAAGTCCCCTTGATTATTAAAACTACCACCCACCAGTAGAGAAGTCTGCCTTTTTCTTTAGTTCTGCTGTACATTAAGTGGGCAAACATAGGAAAGAAGATGAGCAAGAAACTCAAGGTACAGTGGTGAAGAGGTGGGAGAGAAGCCTTTCATCACCTGAGCCCAATTCACAGTTCAATCTTTTGATTGTCTTTCTCATTGATAAGATCTCTAGAAAAAGACATTTGTTTAGTCACAAATTACAAATATCTCAGTGTTTCTTTTCTTGGGGGAGGCCAAGAAGATGGGAGTCTCTTATTTCTGCCCAAGGCAATCACTTAAATGTTTCAAGGACTTGATAGAAACTGTTTCCAGACAAGTAGAATGACTGCATTTCTAAAAGTTCTCACTATTGCCTTGAATATTTTGTAATATTCTGTTTCATTCTCCCATGGATACCTGTGAGTTCCAACTCAGAGTTATGCCAAGTTGTGATAACAGTTAGAAAAGGGTTCTTCTGTGCCTATGAGCACCATTTCTGTCCATCAGCTTTTGAAACATAAAGGAAAAAATGTAGTTTCTTTGGTGAAAAAGATCAGGACCAAATTTTTGTTTTATAAGTCAGATTCTTTTTGTTGTTGTTGTTGCCAATTGTGAGTTGTTTAGAGAACTATACAAACACTGGTTATGAAATGAACTTAATAATCAATTGTTTTAAAAAAAGACACATCCTTCCCCTGAAATTTGTTTGGTTTATTGAGAACAAAAAATAACTAAAAAAAAAAAAATTAGGTAAGACAAGTTTCTGTTCATTTTCTAACGCTATTTTTACACTTTATATATGCCTCGATTCTCTATAATCACACACCTTTTATAAACCACAAAAATACGCATAAATAAATATATAAATGGACTACTTTTAAGAGGAGAAAAATATAACTGTTTACTTTTATGAATGTTGCAATCTTCTAATCATAATGTACCTTTCCTTTTATATGCCAATGAAAAGAACACCTCCTATAAAAAAAAGAGTCTAAATATGTCTACAAAAATTCCCTTATGATAGGGATTTATAATATAGCTTCAAAAATACATGAATATATACGTTTACATGAGAACAAGCCCATTATAGCAAATTGTATATCATTTAAAATGATAAAAACCTTTTTACTGCTGCTTGCAGTTAGGGGTGTAATTTGAATACCTAGGAAATCAATATCTGCTTTAGTGTGTGATTACAGCCAAATAATTGAAGTATCAGACAAGCAGTGAACCACAGGGCTTTTCTGTACAAACAGCAAGGCATTCTAACTATAAAGCTCCTCTCAGTGCTAGTGGACCTCAGATTGTAATTACATAAAACTTTTAAATGCACTGTTTTTTGTGTGGTTTTTGTTTTTGTTTTTGTTTTTGTTTTTTCCAAAAGAGCCAGTTGGGATAACCATTGAAAGGAAGGAAAAATTCTAAAAATATCAGAATTGACACTTCATACTGAGGCAAGAAAGAAGGAACTGTTTAAAGGTAAATTGATAAGGAAGATTCAGAGGGCTCTTATTCACAACACTTTAACAATACCATCTTCCCAGTCACTTGGAGCCTTTCATGCACAGCTTGGAGTACCTTAGAAGCATTCAGCTTCATTCTTCACCAGATCATCAGGGATTGCACTTTTCCTTTACTCACTTTCAAAAGCTTAAATCTCTCTTTCTAACTGACTCTCATATCTTTTCCTGAAAATACTTTCTATCTGCTGGGAATAAATCCTTCTCAACCAGAGTGAGTGCACCAGTGTAGTCTCTGAAAGACACAGCCCTTAATCTCCCCTCATACAGTAGTGTATGAATCAATACAGTGCACATGTGCCTTCAGGGTCAGGGAGGTAGGGGTGACGGAAAGCAGCAAGGGGCAAACTGTTAAGTGGCAACCTAAAGGTAGATTCATTGTTGGGATGGAGTGGGGTGTGGCTTTGACTGTTAGAAAGAAAATGTGCTCCTTTTAAGTGGGGATGCTTTTACTCTGTTTCAGTATTTATTTCATTTTTGTATTGTGTTTATGTAAGAAAATGTGGGCCCTTTTTTTTCTTATCTTCAACTTACTCAAAAAGAAACTAGAACTTCATTAATCTACAAAGTGTTGCAACTTGCAAATATTGATGACTATATTATGAAAATTGGCTGCCAGGTAAAAGCTTTTTGTTAAAGCTATACACACATGTGCACGTGAGCACGCACACACACGCACACACTTTGTGCAGTAGGGATTTAATGTAATCATACAGCACATGAATTGCTTTTATTGTATTTCTGTTTCATATAATTAGGAGCTTATTATGTTTCTATTACCACCAAATATTGTTTGTTTTTTATACCCATGGAGCAGTATCACAAAATTAAAATAATTGACTGAGATTTCTATTCTAACTACCTATTTAACTAAATAATTTACCTTAAGGAACTGAGCTATATTTTTTGAATGTTTCTTAATGCTTATAGTTTTTAATTTTTAAAAATTATTTATAAAACAAAATACCTAAGTCTGTATTTAGATTCCTTTCACCCTACCACCAACCAACCTCTCCCCTGCTAGTAATCTCAGTTCTGCTGTCAATGTCTATTGGTTTATTTTTAGTTTGTTTTGTCTGTTTATCTGCTTTGTTTCCTTTTATTGCACATATAGATGCAAACATGTATTAATTCTCTTTGGAGCTATATATCTTAATGTTTTGCAATGAACACTATAAAAGCTACTGTGTAATAGAATCCCCCAATGACTTCCTAATTACAGGAAAATTTCTGGTCTTCTGATATCGTTAATTTCAGCTCTTATGTTTTTGGAATTAAGTTGTGTTTTTCCCTACATTGCTCAATCAAGGATGTTAAAGGAATGATCTAATATATATTATGTTGTGGATTTAATCAATAATATAATAATAGTTACTTCATTGTAAGTGGTAATTATCAAAAGTCTGCATATTAAATGTTTCATTGTATTCACTTCATTTAAGATATTACTGTATTATTTTTATACATTATATCCTTTTCTCTGTAGCACATGGCATTTTTTTTTTTCAAACTTCTCAAAATAAAACCTTTAAGCTTCAGGATTAAAACTGGCATATGATTTAACATATGCTAAAGAAAAAGAGAGTAAAAACTATTATTAGGGCCTCCCTGGTGGCCACAGTGTTGAGTCTCTGCACTATCACACTGTGGCCTGCCTTTGGTCCCTGCCAGGGAGCTAACCAATCTGTCTCGCCCACTGCTCCCATCAGCTGTATATTTCAGCAAATCCACATCTTTTGCTCCCCATTCTGTCTCTGGTGAATCCTCTCAATCCCTGCACCTCTGGCCTACACCCCAGTTCTTCTACTCAAAAATTAAAATAAATAAAAATTTTAAAATACTTTAAAAAAATATTATCACATTTAATTTATTTTTGCCTGGGTGTCATTTTTCTTGGTCTTCAATGATGAATAGGAAGTGGAATAATAACGAGTATCACAAGATTGGTCTACAACTTAATAACATTATGGATTAATATATACAACCATGTTACTGAATATTTTTTTATGAATCACTTTTATTTTGTCAGCATGCCTTTGATACTAGTCTGGTAGTGGTAGTTTATTTCTTTGGTCACTATACTTTGTCATTATGATTCTCCCCAGGGTGAGTTATATACTCCCAAACTAGATTAGAATAATCATGAATAAACAAATCTTAGTAGTTTTTCTTCCTGGCATTCAGGATAAGGCTAAACTTGGTTCCAAAGAGTTATTTGTCACTTATTTCTAAATATACTATATATATATATTATTTATATAGTCAATATATGCTCAATATTAGCTTTATGAACAAATAGTCTATCTGATGTCTAAATATGTCTTTCACCCTTGCCCCAAGTTTGTGCATTTTCTATTTCCCTTCTTGAAATATCCTTCTCCCTACTAACCATCATAAATATATTTATATAACAACTTTACCCACTCATAGTAAACATTTTCTTAATTTTTGGTTCAAAATCATAAACCTCTTGATGAATTTTGGTGGTTGGCACTGAAATGAAAACAATGTGATCTGCATAGCTTAAAACTCCCGTGCTTTTAGAACATAGGAGTGACACAATGAACAGTTAGCTAAATCTCCTCTGAATTTTTGAATCAGAAGTTATAGCAAAACTGAGGAAATCACACCTATGTTGATAGGAATTTGTAGCAGAGATAATTACTGCCTACAAAAAGTATTATCAGTGATAGTAGGGACAGTGTTTTCTTATGACAAGACCACATATAAAAGTATTGTATGTCAGATTATTGCATCCATGTTTATTGATTGCTGAATGGTATTCTAAGCAGACTAGTGTGATGGGATTTTCACTGTGACTTGAAATCATGGACTTTGCTATCTGCTGTAATGTATTCAATATTTATGAGACAAATGAAATCTTATTAATTTTTTTACTACTTTTTGATTGAGGAACATTACTCAGAGTAAAAAGATGAATTTCTCAGATATGGAGGCCATGTTCACTGGTAATCAATCATACATCTGACTGATACCACCCCAAACTATATACTCTTTTCAACATTAACGAAAGTGCAGTGATCGTTTCTTTGATTAAGAAAAGGGTATGGGCTTCCTGGTGGCACAGCGGGTTGAGCAAGCACTGTGAGGTATCTGTAGCACAGCAGTACTAGTACAATCCCCGGCCAGGGAGGGGACCCACACGGTGCAGCGACCTCTCCTGCCTCACCCGTTGTTCCCCTCAACAGTATGTTTCAGTCAGTCTGCTTATTCTTCTCCCCACTCTGTCTCTGGTAAATCCTCTCACCCCCTCATACCTCAGGCTGTACCTCAGCTCTTGTATGTAAAAATAAATAAATCTTAAAAAGAAGGTCAAAAGTCTAGAGATCTTAGACTCTAAGACATTTATTGTTCTTAACTTAAAATAGCATGCTTTCTTTAAGTAATGATAATAGACTATCCAAGGCCCACAAGTCCTCAACTGACCTTAGTTACCCCTATCAAGGTGACATTTATTTGAAAAGGCCTACTTTGGGCATATTGAGAAAATTTGACACATCTATTTGACACATCTGGGACTACCAATCCCACATTGGGCAAATATAAGAGATGATAAGAAATAGGAATGAATAGATACATAGTTTTATGAAAGATTTGATCATTGAAGTATATATTTTATATAACTGCTTTTAAAAAAAAATATTTATTTATTTATGCATACAAGAGCTGGGGTACAGGTCAGAGTTGTAGGAGGTGAGAGGAATCACCAGAGACAGAATGGGGAGCAGAACAGGCAGATTGACTGAAATACACTGCTGAGGGGAGCAGTGGGCAAGGCAGGAGAGGTCTGCTACGCCATGTGGGTCACCTTCCAGGTCAGTGGTAGGGATGGAACTCGTGCTGCAGTGGCTACGGTCTGAGGGGCTTAACCCACTGCACTACCAGGGAGGCCCATAACTCCTTATTCTTATGCTTGGAAACTCCTGGCAACTCCATTCTACTTTCTTTGTTTTAATGAGTTCTACAACAGTAATTTCCTTTTTCTTGCTTTTCTTTCACATGCAGTATTTGTCTTTTTATGTCTGGTTTATCTCATTTAGTATTAATATAATGCCCACCAAATTTATCCATATTGTTTGAAATGGAAATATTTTCTTCTTTTTGAGAGTGAATAATATTCATATGGGTGTAAAGATATAGACATGTGCATTTCTTAATCCACTTATACTTATTAATGTATTGTTGACATATTATCTGATAAATAAATTGCAAATATTTCTTACATTTCACAAACTGATTTTACTTATTGCTAATTGTTTCTCTGCTGTGAAGAAGCACTTTGGTTTGTTGTAGTACCATTTGTTTATTTTCCTTTGCCTTTGACCAAAATTCAAAATATTAGTGTAAAGAAAATGCCTATTTTTTCTAGGGGTTTTGAATATCAGATCTTACAGTTAAGTCTTTAATCTACTTTAAGTTAATTTTTTAAAATGTTATAAAATAGGGGTCCAGTTTCACTCTTTTGTATGTGAATAGCCAGTTTTTCTTATTGCATTTATTGAAGAAACTATGTTCTCTGAATTTTGTATACATATATTTTGCTTTTTTTACAAATTAATTGACCATATATGTGGAGGTTTATTTCTAGCCTCTCTATCCTGTCTCTTTAAACTGTCTGTTTTTATACCAATATCACATTCTTTTGATGAATGTAATTCTATGATTTTGTTTGAAATCAGGAAATTGGTGTCTGTAACCTTGCTTTCTGGCTTCAGTTACTTTATATATTTGAAGTCTTCTGTTGTGCTATATGAATTTTAAAATCATTTCTTTTTTGATACATAGTAAATTTAGACTACTAGTTTGACAAGGTGTTCAGTTTAATTATGATTTCAGAATACATCTAACATTGCCAATAATAAGGCATATGGTGACATTATGCACTTATAGGCTACAATGCGCCATCACCAACACTATTTTACCTTTGTGTTATATTTTTAATACCAGAACACATAGGTAAGTTTAGATAGTTATATTCAATTTTTCTCAATCACTTATCATTACTTCTGGCCACTGCTACTAACATTAAGAAAAGATGGAAAGAAAGTAACTCAGAACCTGATTATAGCTTGAAATGTAACATGAAACTTTGTAATTCCGCCTAAAATTTTGAACAGAATAATTTCTGTTTATCTACATATTTTAACTATATAAATTCTCAGGTGATTAATTCCTCTAGAAAGTATGTAACCCTTATTTTTGTTTTTTGGGTTCTTTTTTATTTTTCCCCAAAAATGTCTATGAAACTGTCTTATTTTGATTAATCTTATATGGAAATTGAATGATAGTTTAGTTGGAAGAAAACCTAAGATACAGCCCCTAATGGAATGAATTCAGGGTTTTGTTCTATTTTTTTTTAATGGAAAGTAAAGAGAAAGATAAGTTTAAAAAGTGTTGCTTAAGTGATTCTTGGCTATATATAATTGGTTACTGATTTTCTAGAAAGGATAAAAGGAACCTAATTGATTCTGTCTTGTAGCTAAAAGTTCATAATTGTCAGTTCTTCTGATCCTGATGACTTCCAAGCTATTGTTTGCTTGATGATTTCTTAAAACTATTGCCTTTAATGCAGTTCAAAGGTATCTGGTCCAGATCAAACTGGTCCAATTCAAGGATATAGGTAATGTAATTTCTCTATAGTGTCACCATGACTCCACTTTGAAAACTACATTCACCAATGTCAATTTCTCACAAATGTTTCAAATACATTTTATGCCTATTTCAAATATAACATCTATTAATAATTTATTCAAATTGCAAGTCAGTTTGATAAAAACATTGTTGATAATTTCCTTGTTTGCTGAGCTATTATATTTTAAAGAATAGATCATTCTGTTTACTATAGACTTTTCAGTAATTTATTATTAAAGCTACAGAAATCTTGGCATGTTGCCCTCATTAGGTAGTTCATATTTTAATTATAAATCACATAAAAATATATTATTGCAATGGGATTCTTATTTCTAACTACAAGGATTTAGATCAACCATTATAGCTTAAAGGCGCAGTCTTCCACAAAAGTGTCCTTAAATCAGACACAGTCTAAAACTTTGGAAATTCCTAGAAAACACAGACATTGACCAACTATCTACAAATTTTGGGTTTCCAATTAGCCCTTCAGGTTGATAATTAACTATAATAATTCATATAATTTTGGAAATCACTGTATTTATGATGACCATTTTTATATAATGCATAAAAGTCAGGATAAGCCAAAAGAAGAAACACATAGGACAAAGTATTAGAACATACCAAATGCAGAACTTCTGTTTCTTTCCCCATGGAATTAGGATGTGTTCACCATTCTGAAATATCAATGTATATCACAACCAGGAATCATACTTTTAATCATTACATGTCTAAAGTGTTTATTGGATTTATGCTGTGTAGGAATGTTTGAATTGAATCACTTGCTATGTGACTGAATTGAATATCTAGCCTATTTCTTTTCTGGAATTTGAGCTGTGTCTTATGGTTTAAAAACCCAAAACTGTAATCACATAGCTAGACTTTGATGAGCCCCATCCTAAAATAATTTAGGCACCCACCTGAGTCACTGCATTTGTATACACTCAAGTGTGGTCCAAGAGACCCACCAGGAACAGCAATTTGGGGAAATTCAAAGAGTTCAGAGACTTCCTTTTAGGAATTGAAGGCAAAGATCAGAAAAATTATTTATTGCACATGTATTACACTAAGATTTTAATATTTTAAAGAAACTATTGAAATAAATGTTATTCTGAAAATAAGTCAGTGGATCTAAACTATAATCTCAGTTTCAATCAGACTAAATGAAAGTTCAATGTCAATAACTTCTAACATTGGAAATACATGTGTGTGGTCTAATTGAGTATGGTCAAAAGTAAATCAATCTGATTTCACCATGGCCCTCATTTATACCCTCTGACCATGAAAGAACCACAAATACCAATATAATTATTCATAGACCTATTTTAGTAAAGAGAGCTCAGTTATATTTATGATACGTCTAATATAAATATTTTGACCATTTAATCATTTTTAAGAAAAATTCCAAACCCATGTCTTTATCTTCAAATTTATCAACATTATTTTAACAAAAACACAGTACTACAGCTCTAGTATTTTTTTTTAATTAAAAATTGTAGTCAGATAAAGAGAAGACTGCCAACGAATGTGGTATCAATGGATTAGTTAGTTGCTTTACTCCCAGGAGAATAAATCAGTTGTTGGCCAGGCAAGCACTGAACTTGAAGGATCCAGTGACTTGGGTAAAATCAGACACTACTTGAATACTGGAGACCAACACTGACTATATACAACAAAAGAAATGCTGAGAAATTTCAACTATGAGCTACTAAAGATGATGGGGAAAGGCATCAGCAGGAGTAGAGACTTACTGTACTCAGCGAGGCTGCAGAGCTGCTTGCTGTGGATCTCACTGTGAGGAGATACAAGAGAAAACTGGGCTGAGGCAGGTGAACTGTGCTCTTCCCCTCCCCCCAGGAAGACAAAGCTCAGAAAGGCACTCTCCCTCTACCCTCTTTGAAAAATACTGGAAAGTTATATATTCTGCAGTCTGAAAAGGTACAGATTGGAAGTCCAAGAGACCTATCGGTAGACAAAAGGCAGTAGTACTACCCATGCAGACAACATTCATCAGAGAAGGACTCCGCCAAGGACTGCCTATACTCTTGAAAGAGCTTGCTACAGATTAGTTCTTGCTGACATACAATGCCATCTACTGGAAGAGTGGAAGCTCTGTACCCTTAATACTTCAAAGCCAAAATGGGGAGAGGGGAAATCTCAACAAATGACAACTTGACCTCTAAAGGGAATACTATACCGCAGAGAAAGAGAGCAAATCTCCAGAACCCAACCACAAACAGATGGAAGATCTTTTATTCCTATCAAAAAAGAAGAATCTTTTATTCCTAACACCAGTCAGTTGTTATGGTAAATAAATTCAAGGGATGGAAGTCAACACAGAGAATTAACCAAAGATATACAAGAAAACTTAGAAAAACAAGTGAATGCCTTGAGAAATAGAATGAACAAAATACTGAAATTGAAACTTTAAGCAGAAAATAATAGACATTCAGGATGTAAAATTATCAATAGCAATCAGATCTAAAAAAGCTATAGTATTAGAATGAATCAAATGGAAGACTGACTCAGTGACTTTGAAAATGATCATGCACAAAGAATTCAGGCAGAAGAAGAAAGAAAAATATGAAGAAACACTAAAAGCTATTAGACTCCATGCAGAAAGACATTATAAGAGCAATGGATATACCAAAAGGAGAAGAGGAAGAAAAGGGAACAGATAACTTAAACAAAAAGTAGAAGAAACCTTCGCAAATCTGGAGAAGGAACTAAACATGCAAGTCCATGAAACAGAAAAAGAACAGCTGCTTATCTATATGTATTGGGAGCTATACTAATAGACAGAGTAATGAAATTTCCAAGAGTTCAAGAGAAAGAAATAATATTGAAGCTGATTAGGAAGAAGAAACAGATAACCTAGAAAGGAAATCTGTCCTGAAGACTGACAATTCCCAGCAGCCTTCATCTCATCTAAAGACTGCCCACCTGTGTCTATGCAAGAATCTCTTTTAACAAGCCTGTCCTTTTCAGAGGAAGCTCTTTCTCCCCACATGTCTGTATAACCATCTTCTTCTCCTTTCCCTTGTCTAATAAACCTGTCCTATTTAAAAATGTAAAAACTGAAAAGAAAAAAAATTCTGACAATTCCTAATAGACTCTCACACAATAGAGAAAGTCAACTAAGCCAGCTGACCAATAAGAACACACTACCAGTGGTCATATAAAAAGGAAAAAAGGAAATATGATCTAATTTCCCCCTCAGGATTGAAAAAGAGACATACCACATTCTCCTTTGCTTTTTTTTTTTTTAATAAACAAAATAAGAGACTAGGAACAGTCATGTTCTCACATCACTTTGAAAGAGCCTACATATAGAAGAATACAAACCAGAATGCAAACAAAAAGAAGAGACTGAAATAAGAGATAAGAAGTTGAAAAACTTGGATTACATTTTTGAGCATTTAACGGCAAGTTGTTGGAGGATGATTCTATAAATAAATTTCACATTTCCATGAACTAAGAATTTGCTTATTCTTAAAGTTATCTTGGTTTCATGATCAATGGTGTAGGATAGAACTGGACTTTTAGTGGGGAACTAAAGATATATACATATATATATTAGCATTGATGCATACTTGAAACATATGACATTACAAAGTAATATTCAATACAATTATGAAAACAATGATAAGCAATAAGTTTATAACTGTCAGACCTCCCTGGTGCACAAAGCCTTAATTCAAACATATCTGCAGCCACTATAGCACTAGCTCAATCCCCAGCCACGGAACAAACCCACATGGCACAGCAGACCTCTCCTGTCCTTCCCGCTGCTCCCCTCAGCAGTGTATTTTAGGCAGTCTGCCTGTTCTGTTCCCTGCTCTGTCTCTGCTGAATCCTCTCACCCCCCCCCCCATACCTCTGGTCTATCCATAGTTCTTGTATGCATAAATAAATAAATCTTTTTTTAAAAAAGTTTATGACTGTCATACCACTGTGGGAGTATGGTAAACACCTAAAGCAAAAACTCAGAGACATCTTAGTTCATATGTTTGATATATAAAGGCATAAAGGCTTAATCTTTTGAATTTTCTATATACAGAAGTGTAAATGAATTTAATAATTGACTTATTTCAGACTACGCACTATGTGTCAGGAAATACTCAAAGCACAATACATTTTGACAAAATTGATTTTCATGACTAATTTGAAGGAAACACTAAGTAGAATTTTTATAGCTTAAGAAATTGAGGAACAGAGAGACTAAATAATTTATCCAATTAGCACAGCTATCGAAGGACAGATTACAGGTGAACTCCGGTCTTTCAATTTCAGAGCTTCAGATCTTACTGTCTAATTGCTGCCTCAAAAGACCACTGGGAAATTACTTTTGGGCCTGCTGAAGTTTCATTGTCCTAACCTGATGTCAAATGCTAGTAATCTACCTCATTATAATCTGAACACCATGTAAAATTTCATTTACACAAAAGATAGTCATGTGGCAAGTTGATATTTGGAGTGCAATATGCATAAATTAAACATGATTTTTCTACAGAAAAATCTATGAGCACAAGAGATTTAAAGTGTAAAACAGTTTATATAGTTTAGGGATAAGGTTCCCAAAGGATTGTTAGAATTCAAATACAATATCTCTGAGGATAACTTTTATATCATATTTGTATTCATACATCATTTTTACCTATCCTGGTGTACTTCACATTTATGGCTATGTTAGTGTATCATGTATTTCAATCTTTTCAGTAACATGTAAAAAAATGAATTCTTACATAGCACAGAAGTAAGGGGAAGCTTATTACTTTATGTTTTTAATAACAAAACTATAAAAGTACAACTTGATATAAAAAGAGGGACGGTTACATAATTATATATTGTTAAAAAGGAATTAAACTCCAAACAAAATGCAAAATTGAGCCAAATGCAATCAATAATGTATATATAATTAATTTAGTAAAATATGCCGTGCAATGCAAAATAATATCTTGTGTATATATAATAACAAATGATCACATACATATATACACATATATATCTATACAATTATGTAAGCCTTGTAATTCAAAATGAAGACTCTGGAGTGACATTTGACCAGTTTCTATTTCTGTTATTAATTTTCCTCATCTGCCAATCATCTGCCAATTGAAAGATATGTATGTGTGTATGTATACATATACACATATATTTGATATCATACTAACATTAAACATATACATGCATTCATATAGGCTTGCATATGCATAAATAATTTTGGTAAAAATAGCTTTAGGTAGCTTATATGAGACAAATTTATATATTATTAATTTTGATGAGAAAAATCAATAAGTTCCATTCCCTATTTTTCTTTTAATTTAAGCTTAAGCCAAACATTATGTGATTGATTCCTTATCAAATATGTATTTGCCAATATTAAATGCTACCAATATTTCATATTTTATATAATCTGATGGATAAATAATGATACACAAAAAGGTTATACACGTAAAGCACAGCCTATAATGTGTATATGTGTCTTGACCACTTGTGCTTCTGATGTATAAATTATCTGACAGTTATCATTTTAAGAAAAATGTTTTTTATTACTCTTATTATTCTTAAATCAGTATTATAGTTAATCATCAGTTGCTATACATACTGCTAAATATATCTCCCTCTGTCAAAAATTTTTCTTTATTCATGATGTCTTCTGTTATATAAATAATTGTTTTGTTTAATGTCAATCTTTATAGCTTCTAATTGCATAACTAATTTAGGAATGTAGGAAAGCTATCCTAAGCATAATACCAAAGTAATTATTAGAATAGGTGGTTTTATTTTTTTAATGATGCAAATGTAAGAGCTTCTGATGAGAATAAAAAATTTCAATAAAAAAAGGAAAAACAGGAAACAAATACTTATTTGCAAAATAAGTGGTAAAGAGAATATTTGTGTCCATCACATACAAAATTCTGATAAAGAATTAAGAAAAACTCATGAAAGATATATATATGTGATATATATACATATATATATATATATATATATATATATAAATGCTTCCATGTTGTAGAGGTTTTTTAAAAAAATAGGTCCTCTAGTAGACAACAGGAGAATATCTTGTATAAAATTTCTGGAAGAGAATTAGTAAATATGCATAGCCATTGACTTCTGGGAATTTACCCAATTAAAAATCTAATAATTATATGAAATGTTCATACAATAATATTAATTACAATATGTAGTGGTCTAATATCAGGGTGAGGGGCACAGACAAGGGAGTGAAACAGGAGAACAGGAATGACTGATTTATTGAAATAACCTGCAAAGGAGCAGGTGATGAGATGGGAGATGGAATCCTCACCCCAAAAAGAGATTACAACTCTCTTTTATAAACTGTTTTCTGCTGGGATGACTGATTTTCAGTGTTTACCTTTGACAAACAGTGAATCCTGGCCCTGTTTTTGAATTTGTGGTCAAGGTAATAGGTCGTATGGTGAGGTTTCTGTAAAATCCTCTCAATTTCCTTTATTTATTTAAGCTTCCCAAATTTACCTGCTAGATAAGGAATGAGGGCTTAATTTTTATCCCCACACAATAGTGTTTATAGAAGGAAAGATTTTTAAGACAACCAAAATGAATTAAGTATATTTATATCCATAGAAAGAAAATTTGCCATAGATTAATTTGATTTGACACCTACAAATCAGTAAGGCAAATTTCACATGAAGAAAAAGTACATAATACATATTAATCCTATTTTAAATACATGAATTTTAAAAATTATTTTGTATAAAGATCCATATCTGTGCAGTTTAGAAATAGTGAAATTAGTAGATACACTTTGAATAGCACCAGCACTTTTTTCTGGATGGTGACATCGAGTGATTTTTATTTTTACCTTTATATGTTTTAAAGGTATAACAATTGCAAAGGTTTATTTTCATAGTAAAACAATTGCTAAGGAACCTCTTACGGAAGCCCTAGACCTGGGATTACTCTTCCAGCTCCCAACCACTTTTACATTTGATTCCTGTCCACATTTTCCCTATCCCTTATAATCAATGCCCTAAATCTGTTTTTTTTTTAAATCACATATAACCATATGGCCAGAAGATCTTAATGATCTTAGAATAGAAACACAAATTTTAGTATTACAGATATATTTGGCATACACTTAAATATACCCTAACTCCATTTTTCTGAAAGGATACAATGTGTTCTTTCTTTCATGCTCCATTTTTACACCTCTTGAATAGTTTGAAGTTTATCCACATTGTATCGACAATAAGCAATTCAGTAAAAGAAAGAATAATTGAACAATGTTGGTTATTTAAATATTCAAAATATTATAAAATAATTGTCAAATGCAAAATTATTAGAAACATGGAATTACCAGAAGTCCATAACAATATATTAATAGCATAGACTAAAACAGTAATATTTCACTTGAAGTTTGCTGCATTCTGTGTCTAATTTATTTTTATGATTCCAAGATCATTACAAATTAGTGTATATATACAACAAACTTAAGAGTTTTTACAGGGGAGCCGCAGGGACACCAGATAACCCCCAAATCTGCTCTCTCTAAATGCATTCTGCCATCCAGTGCATCAAGACAAAACATATTCTAATGTAATAAGACATTTGATGGACAGGAACTTTAATAAAATTCATAGGCAACCCATAATAGGGGAAGAATAAAAAGTCTCCAAATTAAGCACCCAACTTACCCATCCCTTATAGGTAAATGCCCAGCCAAATAGACTTGGCCCAAACGACTGAGGCCCAAACACCTGCCACAACTTTAAAGCACTTTCTGGTGGACCCATAGAAAAGGGTCAGAAACACCCAGATAAGTCTGGAAGAAAAAGAACAAAATCAAAGACAATACTGCCATTGTTAACCTCCATACAGATCTCTCACCCACATCTGATTCAGTCAATGCAAGACTAAGTAGCAAGTGCAGTTTCTTCCAATGTCTCTCTTCTCCATGAGCCTCCTCTGTGTACCCTTCTTGCACCCCATCCTTTTTCCTTCCTTCTCCAGTCTCCTCTCCAGCTTTTTCTTCTCCCTGTTCAACTCATTTTCATTTGCATCAGGCAGGGAACTGGAACCTCCCCTTTCCTTAGGCACCACCCTGTTACAAAGCCACTGACAGTGACTTTAAATTATTAAGTGAACTTAGTGGTGAACTTTATATTGTGTCTCTAATTTTTATCATGATGTATAATGTGGAATCGCAAGTAAGAAACTGTTAACCTAAAATCTGGTGGTTGCTAAAAGAAAAAACACATTTGTTGAAATCAAAAATTTGCAATTCGGAGAACACAGATTCAAGGAAAACCTACTGATTTCACTCATATATGGCACAAGGATTTCTGATCAATTAAACTGTAGAAACTTAAGGTGCTACCTTGGATAATTCAAAACTAATTATACTATTTTAATCATCTAAGAATCCCTACAGTAAATATAAGGGGGAGTGTCTGAAATATGAATAAAGATAGTGATTTTATTAATAAAGAGAAACAGATTGATGGAGGAATGGATGAAGTAATGATGAAGTGAAATGCACATGGTTAAATGGTCAGATAGAGGGGTCGCGATGTAAAAAAGTAAAAATTCACCTTTATCAGTGTTTCTCTTGATCACTGATTAGAATATTGGTGGTCTGACCAAGTCCATATAATGTGGACTTTAATGTGACTGCCCTTGAATTCATTTGAAATGGCTACACATGTCAAATTTTTCACAAATGAAACCTTTCAATAAGAATAAAAAACAAAACATAGGACTCATGGATGATAATGGAGTAAAACTTTCATTCTGCTATTAAAAAAAAGTGATAAAATATTTGGAACGATTATGCTTCCATTTTCTCCAATCATGATAAAAGTGAATATTTTTTCAATAATAATTGTAATATGTTCAGGAAAAAGTCAAAGAAGCAATCATAGCTTTCTTTCATTAGCCAAACTATATCCTGATGAAAGGTATTGTACATAATTTATACATGTTCATTGAATGTAAGGTGTAATAGTATTTTTGGGAAGTGCTGAATTTAACAGTCATTTAATACCCATTTATTTATGGTAGTGATTCTTAGATGCTTATGATTGTAAATAGTTTTGAATTATCCAAAGCAGTACCTTAAGTTTCTGCAATTTACTTGATCAGATCCTTGCATCATGCACATATATTCTAATATGATAAAATCATTGAGTATTTGTCTTTTTCTTTCTTAAATTATTTTATTTTCATAATTCCCTATAGTTCGTCTTATATTTCATTAGAACCAGGATAATAGCCTAACAAATTTTAATATGCATGTTACCACTTTTTTCAAAAGTATCCTACATTCTAGATGATATAAAATTATTTTAAAGTTGTATCCCTTCTGTTATTGTCAAAACATATGTTATTAAAAACTGAACTCAATATTGAATATTTTTCATTTCTCTAACTCTAAATTAAAGACACAAGTTTTGACACTACAAAGCTCATATTTCTCTTTATGTAGTTTTACTCTATTGATTACAGACCTTTGTTCTATTAATCAAATATTTCATTGCAGAGGTAAGGGAACAGAAAGCTAACTTATTTTAAAATCTGATTCTAAAGATAAGAGATATTTTTCCATAGTTCAATGGGTTAAGATTCATATATAATAAGACCAAGTTTGTTCTCTATTGGTCTACATATTGATGAAGTTTGCCATAAAACTTTGGTAATATTAAACATGCTGCAAACAAGTTAAAATTGTTCTGTAAAATTTGTCAAGCTTGAGTTTTTATTAGAATTACTAATTATCTGTATCATTTGATTGAGAAGACATATGATACTGAGCACAGTGAGGGGTATGTAAAACCATTAACTGTCTCTCCCTCTAGATATAACAAGTGATGTGTAGACCTAAAGCTCAGCAGGGACAATCTTTATAACCATGCCCCGAGGGGAAATAGAACATGCTTGAATAGAATACTGTTAAATGAGCCTAATATGACCCTGATTTTTCTTCTCCTCCATGTATTTATTCTCCATGGGCCTTGATTTTTGAAATGTTAGCTTCAACTTCCATCTATCCATGCAAGACATGATGCTGTATAGTACTATTTTTTCAATTAATCCAATAAAGGTAAACATTTAACCAAGATGAATTATGCAACTCAGTTATTTTTTAATTCCATAAAGAGTTCTAGTATTGTAAAAAGTCATTTTGTAGCACATACTATGATTTTATAGGACCATAGATTTGACTACCTTAAAGAGCAATATGATATTTGCTCAGTGTCTTTTCTCATAATAAGTCCTGTGTTAATTATCTTAGATAGGATGAAAGTTAAATTGGCCATCACTCCTGGGAGTTCTGCTTCTTAACATGACATCAAGAGTAGTTTTCTAGACTATTCAGTATAAGACCTTTAACCTTCAGTAATTATTGGTTTTCTGTGCTAAAACAAATCCTATTCTCATTTTAAAGATCTACCACTCCTCACAAGAAAATTTATATTAGAAAAAAAAAAAATCTTCCTATTCTAAAATTAGGTAGATTTTCTTAGCTGTCTTAATATTTATAGAAATAAATATAAGAAATAAAGCAGGGAATGATTGTTATAATGAGATGGCATTTCCTTTTTTACCTCCTTACCCTCATTTCCCCCTTTCTGGTAATCTCAATTTGTAGTCAGATGACAAAGGTTTGTTTTAGTTTAATTTTGTCTATTTCTGTTTTGTTTCTTTATATTCCAAATATAAATAAAGTCATATGGTATTTGCATTCCTCCTTCTGACTTATTTTACTTATAATCGCCTCCAGTTCTACCTTTTTTGCTTTTTTTTTTTTAATAGCAAAGTAGTTTACTTTTCCATCAAGAATACTTGAAGTTTCCTTTTCCTCCATGTTCTCAACAACTCTTGTTATTTCTGGTGATCAAGAAAGCAGTCCTTTTTGCAACTGCATGTAAAATAATCAAGTGACTAGGAATGTACCTAACAAAAGAGGTGAAGGACTTTTACAATAAAACTAAAAAAAATATTAAAAGAAATATAAGTAAACAGAAAGAAATTGAAAAATATTCCTTGCTCATACATTGGAAGAATAAACACTGTTATAGTGATCATCATATCATCACACTCATAGCAATATACAAATTCAATATAATCCATATCAAAGTACCTATGAAAATCTTCAAAGAAATAGAACAAATATTACTGAGGTTTATGTGGAAATACAAGTCCCCAAATAGTCAAAACAGTCCTGATACAAAAAAGGAAGAGTAAATTATCACACTCTCATACATCAAACTCTACTATAAAGCTATAGTTAATCAAAACAGTACAAAAACAGACAGAGCTCAATGGAATAGTATATTGAGAGTTTGTCTACTGCAAAGAAGTCAAGAGTATAAATTAGAGAAAGTATCTTTTTAATGAATAGTGTTGGGAAAATTGGGTAGACTCAGGAAAAAGAATTAAACTAGGCAATCATCTCACACTACACACAAAAATCAACTCAAAATGAATTAAAAATGTGTATGCAAGGTCAAAAACCATAAAATACACAAAATAAAAAAGGCAAAGTACTTTGAAATGTTGACTTCAGGGATGTATTGGGGACAACTCCAATGGCAAGGAAATTAAAGAAAAAACAAATGGAATGACATAAAACTAAAATTCTTCTGCTCAGCAAAGGAAACTATCATTAAACAAAAAGAAACTCTATCATATGGGGGAAAATACCTGTACATAATACATCAACACAGGGCTAATATCCAATATCTACAAATAACTCATACAACTCAACAATAAAAAAACAAATGACTGCTCAAAAAATGGACAGAATATCTAACTAGACACTTCTCCAAAGAAGACGTACAGAAGATCAGTATGTACATGAATAAATGCTGATTTCACTATAAGAGAAATTCAAATCAAGATCGCAGTGAGATACCACATCACATCCATGATAAAGGCCCATATGATTAAGGATGATCAGTTTTAGGATCATCAGTAATCATAGACTATGCAGTGGAGTTAATGCAGTGGATTTAATGCAATATGATTGTATATATTTGGTTTCAAGTTCAACTGAAGACTAGTAGGTTAATTGGAAGTAAAACACCATTTATTAAGTTTCTTCACTTCTCAGGTAAGAAAATAACAGTTTATATTTAGTTGATAGCAGCGGGGCAGTAAATAGTAACTGATTTGTGATGTATAATGAATAAAGGTATTAAAGCTTTTACAGATAGATTTTACTTGGTGTTTGAGAGAATGATGATAAATAATGATTTGTCTCTGGGTTATCCCAAGCAAGTGGAAGAATGATATTGTGGTTTACTAATATGTGGAAAAATTAAGAGAATCAGGTATGAAGAAGACTATTATTTTTTTTGAAGAAATTATACTAAGTTACACTTGAAGTGTCTTTTGGATATCCAGTTGAATAATCAAATTTGGCAGTATGCTATTTAAATTGGGTATCTAGACAAACCCTCAGATTAGGGATATACATTATTGATCAACAGGGTAGTAATTGTATTTAAAAGCATGGGAATTGATGAGATTTCCTAAGGAATTAGAGTATTTAGAAAATAAAGGATATGAGAACTTGAGACTTGGTTTCAATGACCACTTTGGTTAGGAAGATGAAAAAGCAGTAAAAACGACTAAGGAGCTGGGACAACTGAAGATGTGGGGATCAGGAAGATTTTTTTAGAAAGAATAGTCATTTTGAGTAAATGCTGTCAATCAGAATTAAGAACCAATTCTGGATCAGTCTATATGGATCTCATATTAATGTGACTTTTAGAATGGAACTATCTTTGCAATGGTCGCACAAAATATCTCAGCTAAAGTAAAATAAAACTGGAAAGAGAAATTTGGAGACTGTATGTATAGACAGTTTTTCCTATAAAGAGGACAAAATAGTATGAAATTGTAGGTCAGAGAATGATTTTTTAAAGATAGGATAGCAGATTGTGAACATAAGATGTTCTTTATGACATAATTATCTACTAGAAATTGAAATCATGAAATTTACACTTAGTAATTAAAATGAGTTAGAATGAATCTGTTTGCTATTTTAGGAATCTGCATATGTTTTGACCATGGCCCATATAGATTGTTGGGTCCCAACATAGAGAGTTGAAAGACCATATTTTCAAAGATATAATCATTCTTATCTGGTATAAAATGATAACTTAAAAAAATGAGTTTCGGGTTGAGGGCAGAAAGCATAAGGGACTGATGTGAAGCTGGATGGGTGAAATGGTGGTGGGAAATCCATGGGGACCACAATCAATGTCAAATATATATAAATAAAGAAACAAGAAAAGACAAATGAGTTTTGGGTCTCCCTGGTGGTGCAGCGGGTTGAGCGCCATACTGTGAAACATTTGCAGCACATCAGCACAAGTTTGATCCCTGGCCAGGGAGGGGACCCACATGGCACAGCAGACCTCTACTACCTTGCCCACTGTTCCCCTCAGCAGTATATTTCAGATCTTCTTGTTCTGCTCCCTACTCTGTCTCTGGTGAATCTTCTCACCCCACCCCCCGACTCTGGCCTGTACCCCAGCTCTTGGATGCATAAATAAATCAATCTTAAAGAAAAATTTCATAAATGTTAGTGTTAGTGAACCAACAATGAAAATTGTATTTCTACTACACAATTTACTATGTAGTTCAGCGTGGAAACATTTTTAAAACAGAGATGTCTCAAAATTGAAATAACAGAATATATAATACAGAAGAGACAAGCAATATGAGCGAATGGAACCTCCAAGTGCAGTTATGTGTTTATATCATATTAGTACAATTGAATTCATGTATAACAAAAGTATACTTCATGGGCTTCCTTTGTGGTGCAAGGAGTTAAGCACTACACTATGAAGCATCTGCAGCCACTGCAGTATGAGTTCCATCCCAGCCAGGGAGGGGACCCACATAGTAGAGAAGAAACTCTCCTGCCTCTCCTGCTGCTCCCTTCAGCAGTATATTCCACCTGTTCTACTCCCCACTCTGTCTCTGGTGAATCCTCTCACTTCCCCACACCTCTGGCCTGTACCCTGGTTCTTGTATGCATAAATAAATAAATCATTTTTAAAAAACCAAGAGTATAATTCATATTTAACTATATTAATAGCTGAATACAATTATTATCTTAAGCTTTTACATTCTCAAATGAAAATAATTTTGTCAATCTATAACTATTTCTTTGAGAAACAAGCTCAGATTACCAAGAATACTAAATCTGGTAAAGAAATTTAGCCACTTTGCAGGACAGATTCACCCTACAGGCTTCAATACTTTTCTGAATCCATAACTAAAACATGTTTCAAGGTACTAAAGTAATCTATAAAAAGGGATATTTGATCACTGGAAATTTTGGTAGATACTGCAACTACTCTCAAATTTAACTTTTTCTATTTATTTTTTGCCACTGAATATGAATACAAATCTTATTATTGATTTTTCAATTACAAGGAAACAAATAACTTCAGAAATGTTGTCTAAAAAGCACTAACAAAGAAAATAATTTCAATATATTTATGAAGGTTTTCTTGTCATGGGATTTTTCATCACAGAGATGTAACTGTATTCCATGTAATCAATAAAGTATTATTAAAAGTATAATCAGGAAAAATGAACTGTCACCAGGCAGTCTGTCACAACATTTTTCAATGAACAAGATTTAGTTAAACTAATTAAAACAATGTGGTATTAAAATTGTGCATTATGCTGTTATACATAATCATGTGCTTAATGTACCACACTAAATAATAATGTCTGCTTTATTCAAGTTTTGAAGGGTTCCTGAGTTTCTTGTTAAGCTTTCATATATTGAAAGTTTAAAGAGGAAAACTGTCCAATTATCAGGGTTTAAGTATGACGTTGATGGAGTCATTAGCTGGTCATAATATCCCTTTAAAAAGACATGCAACTATTATCATGCCAAAAATAATAAGACTTCAATTACTGCTCATATTGGAATAAATATTAAGGAAAATCAACATTTGTTCATAAGAAAAATGGGCAAATGATATATTTGTATGCTGTCAGAGTGGTACACTGCATCAGAGTAAATGTATGAGTAAAGGAGATGTTAATATAAAAGTTTTTTAGCAAATATACAAATATTATACACTAAATACCTGAGTTTAATGTGACTAGAATAACTTAGTAGAATGTGAAATGTGTATAGAAAACATTAGTTTAAATATTATTCCATCAGATACTCTACTTTTAAAAAACTGTTACTTATGGAGGGAATGTTGGTATACAACAACATACATGATTCAGATGGAGAGGTTAACATCTTCAAATGTATGTTACCATACCAACTCACTACAAGACACCCATAGTCTTCCATCATAGCCTGTTGGATCCTGATCATACTGCTCATTGCTCTCCCCTCCTCTCTGGTAGTCTCATTTCTTCAATCAGATTTCTAGGATTTGTTTAGTCTGTTTCTGTGCTTGTTTCTCTGTAGTCCACCCATGATTGAAATCACTCCATATTTATGTCACTTTATAAATTATTTCACTTAGTATAACCACCCCCCCAGTTCTATCCATAGTGTTGTAAATTATAAGATTTTGTCTTTTTTTTTAATAGATGAGTAGTATTCCATTGTGTGTGTGTACACACACACACACACACGCACACACACACACCACATCTTAACCCGATCATCTGTTCTTGGGCATTTAGGTTGTTTCCATTAACTTGGCTATCATAAATAGTACTACAGTGAACATAGGAGTGCCAGTAGCTTTCCAATTTAGTATTTTTGTAATCTTTGGATAGTTCCTAGAAGTAGAATTGCTAGATTATATGGTAGATCATTTTTTAAATATTTTGAGAAGGCCCCATACCATTTTCCACAGCGTCTGGATTAGTCTAATTTTCCACCAACAGTTTTCAAGGTTTCTTATTATCTCCACACCTTTGCCAACACATTGTCTCTGGTCTTTTCAATATGGGACATTTTCACAGGTGTGAGGTGGCAGATACTCTACTTTTAAAATGCTATAATTACCTAAATATAGTCAGATGTTTAACATACATATTTTAATATAGAAACTCATAGGACCATATAAATTTCATTTTTATTGCATTTGTTTAGTTTTTAAATTAGAACCAATAATTAGCTATAAATTCAGAGTATCAGAAATTTATTTGGTCTTCAGTTCATCAAGTCTGACACTCTTGACTGCTACATGAGTTCTCTCCGTAATCCCACCAGTTATGTCATCACACTTCAGATCCCATCAAACTTGATCTTGGTTTGTATAGAATTAAAGGACTCCAGCTCAATAATTGGATCACATAGCTTGTTTTTCAAAGCTAGACTAACTTCATTTTTTTTCTATTTAAAATTAGAGTATGTTCATTCTGTACTTATACCTAGTCCCCTAACCTATATCTACTTGTATTAAATAGATTCCATTTGTGTCTCTATACTTGACATTTTTCTATTACTAATTTGCCAGTGCCCTTCTCCATGTAACCCAAGGTGTCTATTAGGCTTTTAACATTCTTTGATGAACCTCAGTCATACTTAATTTACTCCAATAACTTTTTGCCCACTACCATAAAGCATATTTCCATAGTGTCAATTGTGTGCCTACCTGTAGGAAATTATAAATGCACCCGTTTTATAACACTTGTCAGTGCTGTCCACTCACCTTTTGCTGCTTGTTAAATTTCATGATATCTACTAATATCTGTAACTACTCTATGTTTTCCATAAGCTGAAGTGTTGGCTATTATATTGTGAATATTGGGCTTAATTTTCCACCATCATATGATACTTCAATGTCTTCCACTTTCTAACAAGAATATCTACTATAAGTATCTTCCTTAGCAAGTATACCTGTTTAAAGGCATCTTCTTCAGCTGTGTGAATATGCCATAAAATTCATCAGCTAGACCTACCCATGCACCATTTGCAAGATGTGAAAGATTGCCCACTTCTAAAATGACTGAATTAATGCTTTTTGTGCATATTGCCTATTAATATATTCTGAGTTTGCTTTGTATTTGTGATTTTTGCAGAGATTTTATCTTTATAAATATGTTATTACAATGTTTACTAATATATAATTGTTAATGGAAGCATCAGCCCAACGCTTCTTGAGTGCCATAGGTTAGCAAAAATAAATTGTTTAATATTTTAAGCCTTTTTAATTCAACAATATTTGTGTTGGCAAGTATCCAGTTTACAGTTTTTCTAATAAATACTGCTGCTTAGGATTATTAAATAGGACACGAAAGTAAAATGCAATGTAGATAATAACAAAAACAATAATGCTGTGTTTTTAACTGACATTGGTGTAAGAAAGATTAGAAACATATTTAGAAAATATACACACCTATTTAGGTAACAGTGAAAGTCAATTCCTAAGAAAAGATTTACTAGATATTTGAAGAAGATGATTTGATAATCACTGGCATATTGTAGAGTAAGTCAAACAATGTCTGATTATTTAATTTCTAGCTGAATATTTGCATATCCAAAATTTTTAAATAATATCCCGTTCTTCTCAGTTTGTATATAACAAGAAAATGCTTATGGCAATATTTTCAGAGACAAAAATATTATGTTGTAAATCTATTGCATGTTACAGGACAAAGTATATTTATTTACTATAGAATGTTCTTCCTTACAAAATAGTTCCACAATTGAAGCATCAAAATGAATAATGATTGAACAATATTTGAAAATATTTAATAAATTAAAAATGTTTCCATTATAATGTTAAATAAAAACATGAGAAAAAGATAAAATGTCATTTGCTACTAATATTACCAAACTTTGTTATCCAAAAATGATTAAGTAAAAAGGTGGAATTAAGTGTATGTGCTGTCTTTTAATCAAAAATCATAATTCATCTCCTATTGATAATTAGCTTATTTTAATACATCATAAACTAAAATAGGAAGAATAAGTGGGAAATTGTTTATTAAATTGGAGATTCAGTAATGGGCAATTAGTATATTTATAAACAAAGTGTAAGCGAAGAACTAACAGGCATTTTTAAAGTATCTAACTACTTTATAGGTTTCTTGTTAATTAAAAAAGGAGAAAACATAACTTTTATAAGAAAATTATATATCTGTTATTTCAAAAAGGAGAAGAAAATTGGCACTAATTTATTTGGAACAACCTGATGCTATATGTCAATTGATGAGGTAAATCTTAAGTAAGTAACACTACTTGTGTCACAGTTTTATCAGAAATTTCTCAACTTTTTTTTTTTTTACAATTTTGAAGGACTGGTTCATTAGGAAAAGAAGAAAGTAAAAGAGAGGCACCTATATAGTCACAGGTGGACAGGAAAGCTGTCACTCCAGTTTTGTAAAGGGAAAAATGTTTGTGAAAAGAAACATCTGGATAGTCACAGGCAAGCAGGAGAAGTGCCCTTTTGAATTACCAACTGGTCTTTACAACTGTTATCCAGTTTATAGATAATACAAAACTTGAGGAAATTATTAAATGACACCATCAGAAAACCATTAGAAATATCCACTATGTGGGAAATTATAAAAGGAATAGACTTGTATGTCTTTAAAAAATAAAATTTTGGGAATTTAATATGTTTTAAAATCTAAAAGAAAATAAACTACAATATGTGATTCTTTTCATTCATAGCCAAAAATAAAATAGCTATGAAAGATTAAATGGCAGGTATTTGGGGAATTTGAATATGGGCTGTATGTTATGATATTGAGAAAATGCTATCATTTCTTAAGTAGGATATTAATATTGTGATTATGTAAGAATATGCTTTATTTAGGAAATGCATATTGACTTATATACATAGGTAAATATCATCAGCAGGTAATCATCAAGTGTTTCAGAAAAATATGTATGCATAAATTTTAATAAACTATGAAAAAGTTTAAATAATTTTAATCTAAATAATGGATATGATATGCTGATAATGTGTTATGAGTCTTCCCTAATTCTATATACTTCATATTTTTCACATTAAGAAAATAAGAATGAAATGTGCCAGAACATTTTTAGAATAAATGGAGCAGTAGTAAGAAACACAAAATACCTAAACTTTAAAGAAGTTCTGTCATTATCAAAATTAGGTATCTACTAGAATTAGTAAATTAGGTATTTACTAAAATGGTCTCTATTCTCTTTTGAACATTTCTAAATTTGTAACCCTCTTCTCTTATTTATAAAACTGACAAATACTTTTAAATTTAAGATTTTGCAGATGAACTTTGCTTCATCAAGTTGAATCATTTTTGTTTTGTTTTGTTCCCTCCCCTCCTCCCTTGAGCTTAGACCAAACTTATTTCTGCTTTGTATTTGCTTCAATCTTGACTAAGATTTCTCATTGAAAATCATCCTGTGACTATTGATAAAAACTTTGTGAGAACATAAATAAGTAAAATATTTTTTAAAAATGAACAAAAGGGAAATCATGAATTATGGATAGATTTTTTGAGCAAAAATGATAATTTTACTGTTTTAAGCCAAAGTTCAACTCTTTGCAGTAGTCATATTGCATTTTGTACATGATTTGTTATAGTATCAAATATGTTGAAAACTAAATACCTTTCACTAAAAATCCACAGGGCATTTGCAGATATTTAAAATTGAACTGGAAGGGATAATGCTAAGCAAAATAAGTCAGAAGGAGAAAGATAAATATTGCATGATATATTTGCAATATACAGCAATAAAACAAAGGGTCATTCAAAACCAAACCAAATATAAACCCTAGAAATCTGATTGTAAAACTGAGAAGGGGAGTGGATGAGTAGAAAAAAAAAAAGGGCATTAGGGGTTCAATACACTAGGTGGAGAAGGATTATGGGTGCCTCAGTGAGAAGTATGGTATGGTACTATATACCTGACAAGGCAAGATCCGATGAAGATTCCTTCTCAGCCATATACAATGTCATAAAAAATATGTTTCAAGAAAAAGAAAGGGAAAATATGTCTACTCTACTGCTCACAAAATATGAATGTATAGATGCTTATAATTTTGAATTTGATATTACATTGGGAATGATAGTACAATGTGTATAAAATGAAAACAGGCAGAAAAATTGTAAGTTCCCAGATATTTTGGGCTATCCTCTGAATATTCACAGATAAGAGTCCACACGCAGTGAAACAGCACCTTTATTCTTACTCTGTTTCTGTAACACTCTTAAGCTATTCTATGATTGATTCTCACCCATGACTATCTGTGAAGAAGATGACCTCTTAGGAGATGGGTCCTATCTTCTTCATCTTTGATTGCCTAGATCTTAGTACAGGACCCCACAAGCCATATTCGCAATATATTTGTGCTGAATGTAATTTAACAAGCCCCAAAGAAGTTAGGAGTCAGCACCTCACAGACTTCAGAGAAACGTGACTATGTACCTGTTTATCTGCTCTACTATTTAGAATATCTGAATGCACTTGAAAAAATAACAGCATTGGAGATATTAATTCATCTTTAGTTTCCAATAAATTTTCATATAGACAAGATTGTTATACAAACTGTGATGATAATAACAATAATCTTTATTATGTGCCTTTATTGTGTGTCAATTATACAATAAGTATGATACTGAGTATGAAATGGCCACATCTCTCCTAAAAACTGACTTAATTCTCTGCTTCTCCATAGATTATATATTATTATTTCTCAGTTTTACAGATTAAGAAATAAGACAAATAGAAGTTAAATAATTGCTCAAGATCAAATAAAAAGTAGAATAGGGACTTAGATGACTTGAATGTAAAGGAGCTGCCTGTAATATTTGATCAGTGTAGATTTGATCTGGAAACCAAACCAATACAAATAGCACTTCAACTGCTCTTCATAAAGTTCCTTTTTTTGTTATTTTTGAAAAAAATGTAAAGCTCCCTTTGGTCTGTAATTACTGTTAATAGTGTGTCAGTTTTATGAACATGTACGTATATTAAAGCTTCCAAGACTCACCCTTCTGCAAGCTGTTGAACACTAACTGGATATGAATAGCTACAGGGAAATACACTCTGCATAATTGAAGTTACTTCTCTATTAAAGAAAACCATGTGTGACTTGGGTAGGACGTGGCACTTCGGCCTTATGATTTACAACAATATATCTATTCCTTTAACTTCTAACAATTTGAAGTCAACTTACACATGTTTTTGGCTTAAATTGCCCTTGCCTTTCAATGGAGATTTGACTTTTGAAAATACAAAATAACAAGTATTCTATTTAATTATTTAAATCTGGCTTTCATCTAGACAGGCACCTGATTTGGAGAAAAGCAGAACCTCTCTCGCCAGCTGGAAAGAACTAGAAAGAAAAAAAGACTCAAGGTTTCCAAGAATATAGGTCTCTCCCCATTTAAACTGTGCCAAACCACACTCACTTATAATCATAGACTTAAAAATTTTGACATTTTTTCTATATAACCTTTTAAATCATCTATGCCAGCGGCTACATCTTGAGGCAACCACATGGCCAGAATCTCTGTTCTCATGTCTTTTGCTATAGGAAAAGTCTGTAAACCAATTTCCAGACTGTGTTAAAAGTAGTTTAACTGTCAGGAGAAAAAAAAAATACCTTTGATGTTCAATATTTTGCAATTAAGCATTTGGTTTATGTATGTGTCCTTTTTAGGATTATTAAACCAGAAACAGAACCACTCACTTCTATTTGAGTACCACATTGCTATAGCTAACAAACAATTATATCACGTTCATCTGCCTCTAGTATGAAGTTCACAAGTGCCAATTATTACTACAATGAATTTCTAAAGAAAATTCACTTCACGGCTTATTTACAATACTGAATGTATTTACTTTGTGGCCTTTCTATAAGTAATCAAGCTAAACATACAGTTTATAAAAAAAAAAAGTCCTTATATTCCTTTTGCCTCAAAATATTGACAGCTTTCATAAAAAGTATTTCCTTTGTCTCTGAATTTTAGCTGCTATAAAATAAGAAAGACCATAGTTAAATTGACTTAGTTCTAAGAAAGTACATATTTATTTTTTATACAATATAGATTTTTTTACCGTGATGACTATTTCCCCTATTAATACTAGAGAGTCAGAGCACAAGTTTTAACATAGAAATGAATTTTTTAGTATCTGAATAAAACCAAGGACTAGTTTGTTACTTCTCAGCATACCAGATAAATTCTTATTGAAAACATTTTACTTTCTTCATTGTGAATCAATATATGGAGAGCATTCATGCGTTTCTAAAGAGAAATTCTGTTTTCACAGATCTAAGAGTACATATTTTTCATGTTTGTATTGAATCAGTTTCCTTTAAGGAAGATGTCCATTATTAACTGTTTTCCTAAGTAAAATAAATCCAAGAAGAGTTTTGTTTTTTGTGTTTTGTTTGATTTCAGCATCCTTTACAGAGACTATGAGTATCCCAGGCAGTGAACATGGCACTATCTTCTCCCCCAGGAGCTGTCTATACCTGCTATTCACTGATCACATCATTCCTGAGCTTACTAAATATATGTAAGTGCTATTTTAGGTTTTATGTGTCATTTGGTAGGTTATTTTTGGGAGGGGGTCTGGAAAATGCTTGAAAATTTTATAATATAAATTAATGGAGTTTTTTTTTTACATCATTTCAATTTAAGAAAGGTTTTATAGGAGCACTCTACTTTCATATAGTAGGTAGGAGAAACCTATATTTTTAAGTGGCAGCATAAGGATGTTTATGGAGGGTTCGTTATTTTTCATCTCTATTACCCCATATGAATACTAAATCAAAATACAGTGTGCCTGGTATTCATCAAAACAATTTCTCTTCAGTTCACTTCCAATTATGTTGACTCTCTTAATCCCCTCGTTAGTAGAAATTCTGAAGTTGCCACTGACTGATAATATTCATTCTATTTTGAAAAAGCTCAATCAAAATAAACCAATGAAATTGTACTGTTTTTAAGCTCTAAAGGTTTGCTAGTCTTAGAATACTATTTGTGGTGCGTAAGTTGGAATAATTGCAAGTTTTCCTTTACTCCTATGATATTAGGCAAAGGCCTTTAATATTGTGTAATTGTAGTGAACTTTGACTATAATGTAAGAGTTTGCTTCAAGTATTTATTTTGATAGCATCACTTCTAAATTCATCAAATATATCAATCTGATAAGATTTTGATCAGATGAGACTTTTTTATCAGCCCAAGTTTATTAAATGATACTGAAAAAACTAACTTTATCAAAGTATTTTTAAACTAATTTCTGATAATAGTGTATTCTTATACATTAATGTTGTCCATTAATAAATTTGAACCAGAGATAATATATTCAAGCCAAATAATATTCAATTATTTGCCAGGTATAGGTTATTACATATTTCACCCAGACAATGAATAATCCATTATATGTTATAGGATTAGGCCATTTATTTTGAATTGTAGACTTTTCCTTTATAATTCATATTGCACAATATATTTCTCTCATAATTTCTATATAAAGAAAGTACCCTAAACCTAAAACAAACAAACAAAAATCACAACAAGAACAAAAAGACAAAGACAAACCAAAGGGATCCTTGGGGATGGGTGGGAAGGACTGAGTAGAAACCTTGGGCAGAAAGAGCACACGGGTCAGAGGTGATGGTCCACAGGTGAAATGGTGGTGAGAATTCCCTGGGGACTACAAGTGATGTCAAACATAATTAAATAAATCTTAAAATATAAGAAATAAATAAAATTAAATATAAAACAATAAAATAATGAGTAAAAACACAAAATTAATAGGCAACTATAAATCAGAGACATGCTGCAGGGGACAAGGGAAGGAGAGAGATCAAAATAGAGAAAGGAAGAGTACAAAGGACTATGGTGATGGTGCATGGGTGAGTTGGTGGTGGGAATTTTATAGGGACTACACCTCAGAGGAGAAAGCATACATTGTACAAAAATAATGATGTCAAATATATATAAATAAAATAAATTAAAAATTTTTTAAATATTTGTAAAAAAAAAAGAAAGTATATTTGAACAATATAGTTCTTGAATTTATAACTGTTAATGCTTTCACTCTTTGATTTATTGGGGATATACACATATTTCTAACTTCCATTAATCACAGTGTCCATTAGACCATAAATGCAGAATGAAACTCAAGCAGGAGTTCTCATTTTCAAGTTTATTTTGAAAATAATTTCATGAATTTAATGTAAATATTTTTCTTATCAATGGTTAATATGCCAAGTAGATATAAAAAAAGGTATTGTAAACTACCATAGGAATTTAGTGGCTTAAAAATAATTTTATTTTCTATCATAAAACTTAATTTATAAATTATAGTATTAAATTAATATAATAGTGGTAAAATTGTGCATATACTATATAATGTTCTCTAATATTTAACTTCAATTGTATTCTTTTTTTTTTTAAAGATTTATTTATGCATACAAGAACTGGGGTACAGGCCAGAGGTGTATGGGGGGGTGAGAGGATTCACCACAGAGAGCAGGGAGCAGAACAGGCAGATCAACGGAAGCACACTGCTGAGGGGAGCAGCGGGCACAGCAGGAGA
>JAGFMF010011446.1:11093372-11117449 GCA_019455555.1 Galemys pyrenaicus | reverse complement strand
CCTGGCCGGCAGCAGGGATCGAACTCGTGCTGCAGTGGCTGCGGTTTGCTTCATAGTGCGTTGCTTAACCCACTGCGCCACCAGGGAGGCCCTCAATTGTATTCTTAACCAGGAATAATATGCTTAAGGTAAGTGATCTTATCAGAAAATAGCTGAAAAAAATGTGTTTATTTTTGGCCAAAATAAACACGCCTATAAAATAATTAAGCAGAGCTAGAAATATATTTGTATTATAGAAACCATTTCTACTCCATTGTAAAATTATACCAGAATCTGTTAATCAACCTGTTATTAATGGTAAATAGGTTGTTTCTAAATTGGGGTAATTTTAAATAATACTGCTATGGTATTTTTATATATCATCCAGTGCACAGATGGATAGATAGATAGATAGATAGATAGATAGATAGATAGATAGATAGATAGATAGATAGATAGATAGATAGATATAGATATATGTATGGGTGAAAATATGTGCATATGTATAAAGCATAAATGCAATTACTGTTTTATGATATCTGACGTGCCCAATTACTAAATGCTACCACTTTCTAACTGTGTACTACCAATATATGCTCTGACCAGCAGTATTTAAGCGTTCTAATTGTACTACATATTTTGCAGTTCTTAATATGACTGATTTTTAGTTTGTTTTGTTTTAATGTTCTAGGTGTATGAGAAATGCCATTTTAATGCAGTTTTAATTTGCATTTCATTATGTGAAATATGTATTTATACATTTATTATTATTTTTGATAATTGCCTGTCTTATTTGTTTTTGAAAGTTACATAATAACAATCTTTATTCTATGTAGAATTTTTATGTCAATACAATATATGATGATTTCTCTTATGAACAGAGATTTTACTACTTAATATGTCTTTTTCATTTAGAAGTATTGATATGACTGCAATATAACCTATCAATGTTTTACTTTATAAGTGATGCATTTGTGTGTCTCTTAAAGATAGTTTAGTCTACCCCCATGGTCATAAAGATATTCTTTTATGTTACTTGTTAGAAACTTTATTGGTTTGAATTCACATTTTATTTGAAAACTAAGGAATCACTTATGACATATCATGTTGTGTGGAAATCAAGGTCATTAATTTTTTTCAAGAAAATATCTAATGACTGAGAATGTTAATTAATTTGTTAGTATATAATTTATACACCTTAGTATTCACCCCTTTGAAGTATATACATCAATAGTTTTAGTATATTTACAGAGGAGTGCAACCATCACTACTACATTTATCATTTTTAAGAATTATGTATTTGTTTAAAGAAACTCACCTCATTTTCCACCTTTCCGAGCACTCAAAAATAATGAATTTTTTTCTGAGTTTGTCTATTCTGGAAATTGCCTATAAATAGCATCATACAAAGTATAGCCCTTTGTCTCTGGCTCCTTTCACTTACCATCTTTCAAGGTTTAATCATTTTGTAACATCTAGCAGTGTTTTTTTCTTATTTTTGCTTAAGTAATTGTACGTTATGAAAATAAACCAAGGATGTTCATTTATCAGTAGATGGGTATTTGAGTTGTTTAACTTTTTAACTACTGCTACTATTCAAAATGCTCATTGGACATTTGTGTACAAGTTGCTGTGTAACCGTAAGTTTTCCATTTTCTGTGATGCTTAAAGTAGAAAATATTCAAGTATAACATCATATTTCAATTCTTGAGGAAACATGAAATTGTTTTCAAAGCGGCTGCACTATTTTACATCCCCTCTAGCAATATATTATTACTACAGTTTGGTAGTATCCTCACAAATGATTATCATTCACTTTAATTAAATGAGAATTGCTCATGGGTATAAAGTAGTATTTCACTATTATCTTGATCTATATTTCATTAATGATTTGATATTAGTCACCTTTTTATGGGCTTATTGGCCTTTTTATGGATTCTATAGAGAAGTACTTGCCACAGTGCATTGTCTCTTAACTGTTGACTGATAAGAGTATTTTATATACTGTGAATTATTTCTTTATGATTTTCAAATAACATCTGTAGGTCAGATTAATCACAGTGGTTGATGAACAGGCATAGTTATTGAAAATTCACCTTACTCCAACAATGTAGAAATTTGACGTGGATATTATTGAGAGACAGTTATTCTCAGATCTCTCATGTTACTGCTGTGTTATGAGTAAAGCACAGATAGTTGGCTCTTTTGTTTTAGAGTACATTTTTTATGACATTTATATCTCCTTAGATTATCTCCTTATAACTCCTTAGAAGATGGAAGTATTAGCTCCCTCATGTGCAAAATGCAGACATTGCTTAGTGTTAAGTTCAATAATGTCTGCTCTAGAACATGGGCAAATGTAATTACTATTATGTAAAGCTAAGATTCCTGAAACTTAGTTTAAACAACCTACTATCCTCTAATATAACACATTGTGTGTTACACGTTTTACCAACTTGAAGGAGAGAAACTTTAATTCACAAAGTCCATTCATTCAACTAATACATGAACATACACATCAACTAAATACAATGGATAGATTTTTTTTAATCTTAATTCACACAAATTAACAGCAAAATCAGTATAAAACAATTGGTGTCATTGGAATATCAACTATTCCAATGTATTCGTTTAGTTAATATTAAGTAATTATCAATTGTGTTATTTGGGTTTGCTAAATTAAGGATAGCTATAAAAAGGAAATCTGTTAGAAATGCACTATAAATATTAAATTGCTTTAATTTACTCCTTTATAAACTGTAAAAGTGAGTATGTGGAAAGGATATTGTTGATACAAAAGTGGAAAAGTATTTGTAAGTTGAATCTGGGCAATGGGTAGATAGGAATTTATAATGAGATTAACTCTTTCAATAAAACAAACAGACTGTGAAGTACAGCTTTGATTCAAATCCCAGGACTGTTGTATAATAACTCTGTGACTTTTGCTAAGTTCCTTAACAATATTTCTTCAGTTTTCTCAGCTGAAAGTGAGAATATATTATAACCTATTTTATAAAGTTGCAATGAGTTTTAAATGTATTAACAATTTTAGACACTTAGAAAAATGCCTTGCTATATTATTAATTAAATACTGAAATTAAAACATTGTTGGATTATAATAGTTTTAAAACAAGGAATTTTGGTACCCAGTTATCTTTTAAGTATCAACTACTATTGCATACCATAGAATAAATACACTTAATATTGAAACCCTAATGTATACTTCTGTAAGAATCAGGTTCTTTTTATCATTTTGTAACTACTATGTTTTCTTGTATGCTTGTGTTTTATAACATTTTTATGTAATCTTGTGTTTTTACTCTAGATTGGTAGTGGGAGCATGTTAGAGATTTTGAGTCTAATTTAAGATCTCCCAACATTTCCATGATTTCTTCTGCATACAGTAAATTTACAAAGTTCTTTTCAAATTCCCTTTCATTACATCCAAATTGAAAAAATCATTTTACTTCTTTTTGAGATGTGATTAAATATAGATAATTTTCACAAGATGAAATCCCCAGAAAGCAAAGAAGATACTTTATTTGCTAAAATATATATTCAGAATTATGGCCCCCAATGCCTGGAAGACAGTTTCATTAATCAAACAAATCAACCAATCAATCAATATTTTTAAGTGAATTACCTAATAGAATTCAAATGCTTTCTGATGTAGATAGGCACTAGTAATTCTATTTCATAAAATCCCCATGTGTATTCATAATAGAGAATAAGATTCACAGAAAGAAAATCATATTACCTACTTCTCCTTCTCCAATAAGTTAAAAATGTTCTTATATCTACTTCTGCTAGAGAACTGCATTTCTGACTTGCTGCTGAATACCCTTGCCTAAAATAGAGAGATTTTCACAGACAGATTATAATTTACCTTTCTAAATAAGAAATGCATGTTCAGTGGGTTAGTGGAAAAAAAGTGTCAGCTACTTGTCCATTTCAAATAATTTCCCACAAACCCACCCTAGTTATATTGGCTTTCTCAGAAGTTGGGAATGAAAATCCTGGCACAGAGCTCCCATTTCCCATGCTAACGGATGGCATAGTTTTACAACCCAAGTGGCTAAGTCACTCCATTTCACATTTTCTCAATTAGGTTAATAAACTCTGGAACCAGTGAATAGCTATTAAGAAGTATTACACAAAAATAAAAAGTAAAGAAATGTAATGTTTTGTAGATAGAGCAAATGATTTAATTTATATAACAAGCACAATGAAAACTTTTTGTAGGAATTTTTGTGTAAGAGAATTTTCTAAACTGTAATATGAATTCAATTGTTAACCTCAAAATAATTAAATTTATATTATAGAATTTGATAGCAAATTTTAAAAGTCAGAATTTGTTATTATTTTAATTAATGACTCAGTCTTTGTGTTAACTTTTGTGTCTGTGTAAAATTAGAGAGTGTTGTGGGCCATGCTACTCATATTGTGTGACAAAAGTCCAGTATGAGAGCTATTCCTGAAAAATCAAGGGCTCCATAGCTGGCCCCTGCCAGATTCTTTTGTTTTGACTAACTTCATAATTGCAGTACTGTGAGTCTCTTAATGTGTGCTCACTGAAACATAATTCATGGGGGTAGTTATAAATTTGGCTGCTTGTTAAATAGTTGAATAAAATGCATTTACTGATTGACAGATACTCCAAGACAAACCTTCACAATTGATAAATACTGCCACTAACTTAAAAAAGCCATAAAACCAGGCAAAGTAAAATGTAATTAAAATATGGTTGTTTTACAAACCCAAAAGTTAGTCTTCAGGCAGTCTCCCAGACTTAAATATTTACTATCAGAAACTGGACTGGCCTTAGGAAATGAAAAAAGACCTCTGTAATCTGGCCCATTGTGGAAGACTCTGTATCTCCCAGGTGATAAAGGAGTCACATAGACTCTTCCTACCCTCCTCCTCTTCCTTTGCCTTTGTTCTACTTAAGTTGAAATCATACACAGAAAAACCTTCTAAATGGCAAAAAACATTACAAATTAGTTTTAGGTTTAGAATGAAGTTATTGATTCCTTTTAGAGACTAAATGTTAGGTTTAGAGAAAACTTAGGCTTTAGTATTTCCCTTTGATTGGGGGCCTGTAGCTTTTTAGGTATTGATACTAGTTTGATCTTAGATTGTGACTGATAGTCTATCTTACACTCAGAGTAAACAAAATGTTTACTTGTATTTACACAAATTTGCTTTGTCCTCTTTAACATTGGCAGTAACCATGTAGATTAAGATATTGTTAAGAACATGTTTCGGATGTAAACTTTACTTCAAAACGGTACATGTCATAAAATTTGAATGGGAGTTGCGGGACCCCAAGCTGTTCTTGAAAAAATGTAATGTGTGTTAACTTCCTGCTCTATGCATGCGTTGACGTAATCCCACTGCTTGCTTGTAATGTATAAATAAAGACCTGCTGAAACTTGAGAGAGAGGACATATACCTTGCACATACAAACTCTGTGCAAGTCTGGTGTCTCTTCCCCCCTCCCCTCACTCGCTACACCATTACATCCTTCAGGGACCTTAGCCTTCTGCCGGAGCTGGACTTTGGCAAGAGCTCCATCCTGAATTTTCATAATTTGAAATACAGATAAGAATATTAATATAAATACTGCCTTTATATCTACTTTAAATTACTTAATAAGATACAATTTATAGTATCAGTGATATACAAGATTCTTTTGTTAATAAGAGTGTGAGCTCTCAAAGCAAGATATGCAAAAATGAAATCATAGAGGTATACCTCATTTTATTGCATTCCACTTTGTGGCACGTCAGAGATAGTGGATATTTACAAATTTGAGGTGTATGGCAACCCTGCATCAAAAAATATTTTTGTGGTACTTTTCATGTCTCTTTCAATTAAATTGACTACTAAACAGGCAGACGCTCCTCCAATTTCTATTACCCCAGTTAAGTTTTTCCTGATCTGGAGACATGCTAATAGAACCAGAGGGTAAAGCATCTTTGTGTAAGCACAGCATGATTTTTGTGAAATTCAACCTTTAATTGCATATAGCAGTTGTTCACTCCTTTTAATTGCTGAAAGCATTTCATTATATGACTATTTCACTCTATTCAACACTTTTATAATGAATAATTAACTTTTTATGAAAAGCTTTACAATTGACTTTAGAGATCATTTGTGAATGTTTTTATTTCAGATGGATAAATATGTGACTAAAACTGCTAACCTTATTCATACCATTAAATGTACTTTGTCTTTGCATATATTCTGTCTAACATAAAAATGAAATATAGTATTTATTTCAATTTATGTTTGGATTAGATAGCAGGTTTTTCACTGAATAGTTTAATGGCTTAAATTGCAAAAATTTCATTATAATTATACTTTAATTATACATAGTACCCTTTGACACAAGGTATAACTTAATGTTCATTATAGTGCACTCTGTATAACTGTAATATGTATATAGGGACACTTTCATTTACATTTATTTGAAATTAATTTGCTATACCTTTGTTTTAATATTGCATCTTTTTTTGTTTTTGCATGTACCTTATTTCTACATTATGGGCTATCTATATTAAGTGCTTGAAAACTCAGGAAACATATTTCTTAACAGGAAATGTTAACCCATTTATTTTATTTTTATAAGCTATACATGGCTATATTTTTCCATTTTGTTCAAAATTTTATATATCCCATATCCTTAGTCTTCTTTTATAAAGCTTACACTTTTGCTCTTATATTTGACTGTATAAATCATATCCTTTAATATATTTTTTCTAGTCAGAATAAGATTGAACATCATCTTTAACACATCCCTCCAAGCAAGTGTAAGTTACTTGCTAGCTCTCCCCCAACTGTGTTTGTTTTTCAGTAATAATTGATATTACCTTACCTTTCTAGTTTACTTGTGCATATAGTTCCTCTTTTCAAACACTTTACATTTGACTTTGCCAATAATAAGATTTAGATCTATAGGTATAACATATATTATCGATAATATAAATGTTGATAGTGTAAACTTATGGTCCCTTTTCTAAATATTAATTTATTATTTTTATCTTGAAATATTTATTTATTTATGCATATGAGAACTGGGGTACAAACCAGAGATGCAGGGGGAGGGTGAAAGGATTTACCAGAGACAGAGTGGGGAGCAGAATAAGCAGATCGACTGAAATACACTGCTAAAGGGAGCAGCAGTTGAGACAGGAGAGGACTGTCATTCCATGAGGGTCACCTCCCTGGCTTGGGATCGAATTCCTGATGCAATGGTTGCCATAATTTCATAGTGCTGCAACTTAATCCCTTGTACAACCAGCCACCAGGGAGGCCCCTATTAATTTATTTTGAAAATTTATTTAGGCTTAGAGGAATTTTGCCTGCAAAGCTATATCATCTTATTTGTGTTTCAGTTGTTCTTTACCTCTGAAAGGGAGTGATTCTATACCTCTGAACTCCAAATAGTATTTTAAACCAATGATATCCCAATTAAAAGTAAATAATCTTTCAAAAATATGTAGAACATTCTTCACATTATCTTAATAGAAAACAACTATATTTCAGTGTATTTTAAATTTTATATTTTGGAGACTGATTTTAAAATAATTTTTGCTGGTGAGCATAATATAGCATTAACCACATGTGAAGTTTCAGTTATGTACTCCAGAAATATGTAATGTTATAAAATAATATTTTGCCAATATAAAATAAAGCAAGCCAAAAGACCTATGATACAGTTATATCCCACAAATTCTTGTTTCTTTGGAATTTATAGGCTATTTATGAGGAACTTAGTTAATTAACCTGTAGACAAATTAACATTTGGTCATTGGTTTTCAATCTGTGATATAATATTCAAAGATTAATTCCCGTATATTGACAAGAACTATTTGGTAGCTGACTAGGGACACATCTGTTGAACAAACATGCAGAACTTCTCTTAGCCTGTTTCTGTCATCCATCCTTGAAAGCCATACAGGGTACAGTGATTACTTTCCATATGTTCACTAGTATCCCTCCTTTCCTCCAGTGGGTTTTACTAGCAGGATCCTTGATAAGACACATCAGTCAATATCTAGTTGTTTTTATTTTTAGACTTTCCCTGAAAAAATCTCTTGAAGATAATGTTCACTTTTTTATGTTAATAAAAATTAAATTCAGAAATAGCACAATTTTCATACCAAACTTTATTAAAAAATAATGATGTGCAAAGATTCTTAAGTTGTGCTCATCTAGAGTTCAAATGACATAATTTGTGGTAGATTTTCACAAAGCAAAGAAGAGAAACTATTGAAAGTCTTTTATCCGAATCATGGACATTTACCACAGTCACTTACCTAACCTAAACCTAAATCAAGTAAATTTCTCTATATCTGTAAAAAATTAGGTTAATAGCATATGTTTATTTGCAAAGTGCTTTGGTAGGTTCAGAGTGAAAGAAATCCAAGTGCAAATATTGTTAGCATTGTATTTATTAATTGCTGAGGATGGCTTCAGTACACCTTTGCTATTTAAAATTCTTGCTTGCAGCTGTGAAAACATTATGCTTAAACATAAGCCATTTCAATGGTGATTGGTGCAAAGCTCACAGGGAAGGCAGCTGCTGGATAGACAGTTATTAAAAACAGAGTAAGAAAAAGACATTGCAGGTGCTATAAAAAAGTGAGAGGTAAAATTTATATACATATATGAATAGATGCTCTACTTATATACATACATATTATATGTATTTTTCCAGGCATTCCTATATCTATGATTAAAGAAAGGACTTTTTGTTTTGTTTTGTTTCAGTCCAACATTGAACAACACCACTTCCCAAAAACCTTTCTTCCCTCCACTTCCATAGAACTTAACTTCACATATGATGTATGGTTGCATTTTTATCAATAAAAGTAAAAATAAACATAGTTTATTATTTTTTAATTTAGGCAATATTTATTTACAATATTGCATATGATCACATTTTTATCAATAAAAGTAAACATATTAATTATATTAAAATATAATTAAAAGGGGGAGAAGTAATTAAGGACAGCACATTCAGAAACATACATCTTTGTGAAAATTGCATCTTATCCTATTTCGTCTCTTTAAGTCAATAGTATTTGTTCAGTTTGGCACCAGACAAATTAACAGTATTTCTCTTCCCCTGCATATTTTTTTAAAGATTTATTTATTTATGCATACAGGAGCTGGGGCACAGTCCAGAGTACAGGGAGGTGAGCGGATTCACCAAAGACAAAGTGGGGAGCAGAAAAGGCAGACTGACTGAAACACTGCTGAGGGGAGCAGTGCGCGAGGCAGGAGAGGTCTGCTGCGCCATATGGGTCCCCTCCCTGGCCAGAGGCAGGGATTGAACTTGTGCTTCAGTGCCTGTGGTTTGCTTCATAGTGTTTTGCTTAACCCACTGCACCACCAAAGAGGTCCTTATTTTTTTTTTTAACTAATCATTTGTGTCCCCACATGTTATCTTATTTACTATACCCAAATTTACTTATTCTCACAAAGTCATTGTCATTTTTTAAAATGGTATCTATACATCTTTGGACTTTTTAACAACAGTTGTGTTTGTGGGGACTTGTAGACAGAAGATATAACTCTGATGTAAGAATGAGAGGAGTGAAACTAAATAGTCAATCCTTTGTAGAAACTTCCATTCTTCACCATTCACAATTAAAATTCCTCAGTATAAAAAAAGAAAATAAAAAGTATTTTGAAATTATTTTTTATCTTGTGATCTATTAGCTGATAGTATTATAGTCCCTCCAGTCATCTTGTTTTCTGTTTGCAAGGTGTATTGCTTTCCACTAATTATTTTTTGATTTTTATTTAGTTTATTATTTTTTAATTTAGGCAATATTTATTTACAATACTGCATATGATCACAGGCATATTTTTACATCTCTTCAAATGTATACTATCATACCCACCACCAAACACACATAGTCTTTCGCCATAGTCCATTGGGCCCCAGTATCCCTTTGCTTTCAACTTTATTTCTATCCACATTGTCACAAATGTCAAGAGTTTATCTTTTTGAAATTTTTGTAGCTGCATAGTATTCTATTTTGTCCATATGCTTGTGTGTTTGACACACAGACACAGACACACACACACACACACAGAGTCTACGTAATCCATTCGTTTGTTCCTATAACTTGGTTGTTGTAAACAGTGCTGTAATGATAACAGGCATGTATCTATCCCTTTGAATGTAGTTTTGCCTTTTTTGTCTGTAGTTCCCAGGAGTAGAATTGATATATCTGTTCTTAATGGTTTCAGAAACCTCATAGTGTATTCCATAGTATATGGGTCAGTCTACATCCCATCCACCAGTATGTGAGGATTCCTTTTTCTCCATATTTGAGCCAACATTTTATTTTTGGTACTTTTGATGTTAGGTATTCTCACAGGTGTGATCGCTCATCTAATTGTGGTTTTGATTGCATCTCCCTTAAAAATATTATTGATGAAATACTTTTGCAGACCAACAAAAATTAGGATATTAATTTCCAGAAGATGTATAAATGTTAAATTTTTTAATGTAGAAATTACATAACATTTTGAAACTTATAGCTACACAAATAAAGATCTTCAGAAATGGTTCTTATAAAATAATTTTCTTATTAGACAATAGGGCATGACTGTTTATTCAAGAAAAATAAAACTGGGTAGGAAGAGGCTTTCATTGTTTCAGTATGAACTTTGGAAAGATGATGGGATCAGTAGTCAAAGTACTGTGGCGTAAGTGGATTCACTAAACAGTAATCAAAGTACTGTGACAGTAAGTGGATTCAGAAATTTTTATAGGAATGAGGGTGTTTATATTTGCAGATATACTAAAGTGGGTTATGTTTACCCATTCTTTGAAATATGGGTTATAGCTTCACATTAAAAAGTAATTAAATTGCCTATGTAATGAAGTTCAAAACACATGTTCTTCAAATAGAATTTAGTATTAGAGGACATTCCCTGCTTTTCTTTTGTGGGAATAAACTGAGAAGTCCAGATAGTTATTGTACTCAGTGGATTCCATGATGTAGGGTGAAAGTGAAATACCTTGTCATTACTTTTAACTTTTGAAAGTACTTTTGGGGCCCCCCTGGTGGTGGAGGGTTAAGTCTCAGTACTATCAAGCTATTGCCAGCCTCATAAAAATTCAATCCCCAGCCAGGGAGCTAACCCAAATTGCAGAGTGGACCTCTCCTGTCTCACCCACTGCTCCCCTCAGTGTATTTTAGTAAATCTGCTTGTTCTACTCCTCACTCTGTCTCTGGTGAATCCTCTCACCCACCCCACACTTCTGGCATATACCTTAGTTCTTGAATGTTCAAGTATAAAAAATAAAATCTTAACGTATTTTCACTTTACAAATATGAAAACATTATGGGTAACATTTTTAATAGGAGGCTCAAGTTTCTTACTGTTTTCTCTCAGTAAGCAGATAAACTCAACTGTGTATTAACATAGTTCCATGTAATTGTGATGAAGGGCTGCTAATATCATATACAGAATTTTTAAGTTATCCTTCTATGTAATTTGCAATAGGAAAATTTGGGATTAGATGTGACCACTCATCATGCAAATTTAAATATAAGTTATATAAACATCCCAAAACAATTGTTTTCATGATTCTCCTTTCCAAAATAGAGTAAGTTGCCAAGTTGCCTAGTGTCTGAATCACCTAATTTGACTAAAAATTAGTTAAATGTTCTTTTAGCTATTATAAGAAGTTTATACTACACAAACAGTAACCTTTTTTCAGTTCCTGTTATTTGTATTCTTATCCCTAGAACTGAAGTATGTTTATTCACATTCTTTGGATTACATTCTGTGTTTTAAGTCTAACATCTGTGTGTTACCACCCGCTTACAAACACCCCTGCAAAAATGTGGATCTGGCAAGCTAACAAGAACAAACTGACACACCAGATATACATAGCTGTAGGTGGGCCGAGGTCTTCCATCTGTGGAGCATGCCACTTCGGTCTTTTGACAAAGGTTATGCAGGTTGGAATAATATGTGCAAGATAACATTAAATATAACTAAAAACCTAACTTTTGATGTAGGTATCTTTCCCTACTTTTATCATTTAACTATATTGCCAAATAAAATAAAATTAAACTGACAGTAGTGTGATACAAAATTAAATTTCATGGTAGGAAGAGGGGTAAAAAACAAAATTTAATTTCATCAAATAAATATCATTGGTAAATTTTAACAACAAATATTAGATTATTCCATTTCATTTGAAATAGCATTATATGATGTAGACCACTCGAAGAGATATTATATTATCTTCTTTAAATTTGAAATTTTCCTGTTAATGTGATATATAAATGTTAACCCCTAACTACAAGCTTTTGAAATTTCACTGTAGCATACATAGTATAACCCAATTCTATGGCACTGGCTCTGGCACCCTAGCTAAATATTGCCTGATTTCAATTTATTGTGATAATCTAGAGTTTGTCACCTAATGATAATGCATTTGTAATAAGATGTTTTTGTTTTAGAGAAAACAAATACTATTAAGAAAACTTAAGTAAGAGGAAATCAAACACTTTTGTTATGAATACATGAGTAAGACTTTCTATATCATATTGTATAGCCGAATTTCAAGTATTTACTTCTGTCATTCATTTTCAATAAATAGATGCTCAATCAAATGACATTTAGTTCTCTAAACTGATGTATAAATGCTAAGCTGTATAAATTAAATAACATTGAAAGTCTTGATTTTTCACATTGTATGGTAGAACTTTCATTTTTTGATAAAGTTTTATAAACTAAAAATAATTTTTAAATTGTTAGAACCTCAATCTGGAATCAGGAAAGATCTTTTTCCCCTCTGATAATATGCAGCAACATGAACATCCCAGTGTGAATCCTATTACTTTAATTCAACATAGTGAGGTATACTTTGTGTAAATAAAATGTATACATTTAAACTGTACAATTTGATGATCATACCAAACAGTCACAATATAGAATAGTTGTTTCTATAACCACAAATTATTACCTCATGCAAATTTGCTGTCTCATTTCCTCATTTCTCCCTATCTCCCGTCCAGTCAACAGTAGCAACTTTCTAGTAATATAGACTAGTTGTGCCTGTTCCATAATTTCATGTTGTGCTTGGTTTAGGTCTGTGTTTTGTCTAGTTGTACTTTTTTGCCTGGTATTTATAAATATATTTTGTATGTATTACTATATATCCTGGATTATGGGTATATTTTAATGTGTATTTTTTATGTGTGTTAACAATTTGCTTCTGTTTTATTTTTCCTTTTAAAACCAATTTATTTTTTTATAGTTATTATTCTTTGGGGGCATGTGAAAGAAATAATTGCCTTCATCAAGCTCACAAAAATATCTTGTTTTATTTTTTTTCCTCTATATTAAACAGTATGGGCTTCTACATTTAGTTATATGCTGTATTTTGTTTTTTGTTTTTTTTTAAAGATTTATTTATTTATGCATACAAGCACTGGGGTACAGGCCAGAGGTGTGGGGGGGTGAGAGAATCCACCAGACAGAGTGTGGAACAGCACAGGCAGATTGACTGAAAGACACTGCTGAGGGGAGCAGCGGGTGAGCAGGAGAGGTCTGCTGCGCCATGTGGATCAGCTCCCAGTGGCAGCAGGGATCGAACTCGTGCTGCAGTGGCTGTGGTTTGCTTCATAGTACGTTGCTTAACCCACTGCGCCACCAGGGAGGGCCTATATGCTGTATTTTGAATTAATTTTTTGTCTTGGTTATAAGTAAGAGTTATTTACCACCAGTTCTCAAGGGTAGATTTTGTGGACTAGCACTATCTGTAGGAAAAAATAATCATTTCCCTCTCGTTTTAATCATACATCCTAACAGAAACTCAGTTAACCTTATATGTGCTAATCTATTTATGGGCTCTCCATTGTGTTTCACTGGTATATATGTTTATCCTAACATCCATTTCACATTATCTTGATTCCAGTGATTTTATAGTAACACTTGGGAAAATAAATTCTCCAAGTTTTTTTTCATTTTCAAAAATTTTATGATTACCATAAAACTTTTAAATTTCCATGTTCATTCTGAGTTATGTCTATTTCTGGAAAAAACATAAAAATATTTCTGAAAATGCTATTCCAGTTGCATTAAGTCTATAGGCATATCTGAGGAGATAATATGTAAACAATATTGATTCTGTAAATTCATGAACATTTTGTTTTCAAAATATATATTTTGTTCTTAGTTGTCAAATTTGTCCTTCATATTTTTTGGTGTTATTATAAAATATGTTGTCTTCTTAAATTCACATTCAGTTGTTTATTACTAGACTGTAGAAGTATGATTGCTTTTTATATTGACATATATCTTGAGCCCTTGCTATTTTATTCATTATTTAGAATAGTTTGTTGATTCCTTCAATTTTATTGACACTACTACAATCTGCAAAAATATAACTATTTTTGCCTTATTTTGATACATTTTATATATTACTCTCAGTTCATACTATTTAATAATTGATCTGATCTCATCTTGGATGCATCAATAATTTCAGGAACATTTCATTTCTAATGATTTGGGATTTTTCAGACAAATTTCTGTTTTGATATATAATATATATTTCTAATATACAAAAACATACTCTGTATATCAAGTCTTTTATAGTTAATAAGCTTTTATTTTATGAACCAAACAGATATGGACTGATTTCAATAGGTACCCATTAAGAATAGAAAAAAAAAATCTGTGTTCTACCTTTATTGCACATAGTGTTTTATAATATAAATTAGTTAAGTTGGTTGAGACCATGTTCAGGTATTAATTAAGGAAAAATATTGACATTTTGAACTCTAATATTACCTTTGTTTAATTTCTCATTTCCGGTTTGTGATATTTTTTCATATACTGTATAGCATTGCTATTAGATGCATACATTATTATGATTGCTTTATATTTTTGATTATTTAACCTATTATTCTTTGACATTACCTTTTTATCTCTGGTAGTATTCTTCACTCAAAAGTCTCTTTGATCTAATAAACATATCACTATATCATATCACTCCAGTTTCCTTATGATGTATATATGCTTATGATTCTTATGTGATTCTTCTCTTTCATCTTTTTACTTTGTACTTAAAACTTTAAAATTAATGCATTTCTATTGAAAATAAATATATTTTTCTTAGCTTGATACTTTCAGGGTGGATGACTTTTTTACACAAGAGTTTAGGCAATTTACATAATATGTAATTATCATTAAATTTGAACTTATATATATCATCTTACTATTTTCAACATAATTGTTCTTTATTCCATTTGATTTTTCACTCTCTTCTTTTGGAAAATTTCACTAGTTTTAGTATTCTATTTTGTAAGCCTCAATATTGACATAAAACATAGACATTATAAGTAGTATATACAGATATATAGAAACACATATTATTATGGTTGCTCTGACATTTTTAGTATACAGCTTTAACATATAGTATACCATAAAATAGTTGTCTCAAACTTCAAGAGCATGTAGAAAATACAGGAATATATATCCATTTTTTCCTCTCCTACTATTTATAAGTATTTCTATTTACATTATAAATGTAGTGTGTCAACAGTTCTGTTAAAATTTTTATTAAAAATCTATTTTCATGGAAATTTAAAGAGTTATAAGAAAACTATTTTTTATCTATATACAAAGTTATCACATCCAACACACTCTAGTCTTTGTCTAGATCCAGATTTTTTCTGCTAACATTTCCTTCAGCTTCGGTAACATTTTTTTAATTATTTCTAAAATGTAGATTTACTGTAAAGTATTTACTAAGAAGTTTATTAGTCAGTGTATTAATGAAAAATAATTTGTTCTAATTTATCTCATATCTCTCTTAAAGTTATTTTTTTGTACTACAGAGTTTAATTTGATGATAAACTTTATGGTGATATTTTTAATTTCAGATTTCAAAATTTCCAGTTTTTCTTTCTTAACCTTTTCCATTTTGTACTCCCTTTGTACATGTTTTCTTTAGGTTTTTCAACATATTTTAAATCAGTGTTTTGAAAACTTTATTTTCAGGTCTATTTCTATTTACTGGTCAGTTTCTGTGATATGCTAATTTTAAAAATTCTCTTTTTATATATTTCACATGTTTCATACTTTTTATTAGATGCTAGAAATCATAATTGTTACACGGTTAATTGTACTTAACATTTTACCTGTCTACTATGTTATGTTTGCAATGAACTCAAAATTACCTCCATCTTCTTGCCACTACAAATATTATTGAGGGAAACATCTATGGTATTGTCCTTTATGATTCATTGTAAAGATTTATCTGACAAATGCCCTCAGAATTAATAAATCTAGGCTATAATTTGTATCCTCAACAATCCATTAATATCAAATTGTTTTCCTAGAAGACTTCCTCAATATAAATCCACTAACAGTTTCATTCTCCCCAACAAATAAATATTTTATAATCATTCTTCTGGTATTTAGAAGAGGAATTTAAATACCTGTAAATTGGCTCAAAGTACTTATTAGTACACTCATATTTTTGGCTAGCTTGGTTCTATTTTCTATTTTGGCAAACTGATTTGATTATAAGAAGAACAGATCAAAATGCATTGATAAAAATGATGTAAAAAAGAGTACTTTTCCATTGGCCACTATAGAAATCTGTGTGGAGCATCCTCATACTACTAAAAGTAGAGCTTCCATACGATCTAGCAAACTTCTAGGAATTTAACCAAAGGACACAAAAACACCAATTCAAAAGGACATCTACACAACTATGATTTTTTTCAGCACTTTTTACAATAGGCAAGCTATGGAAACAACACAAATGCCAAAAAAATAGAAGACTGGATCTCACACACACACATTGAAATATCATGCAGTAATCAAAAAGATAAACTCATGCCATTCTCAGCAACATGGATGGAGCTGGGAGGGATTATGCTCAGTGAAATGTCAGAAAGAAAAAGAAAAATATCAGACGGTTGCACTGATAGGAGGAATCAAGGGGAAACAAATAAGGGATCAGGAAAAATAATTAAAATAAATTAAAAATCAAAATCAATAGGCAACTATAAATCTAAGACATTCTTCAGGGCAGGAATAAAGAGAAGGAATAAAACTTGTGGGAAGAGCACAGGGACTATGGTGATAGGACATGGGTGAATTGGTGGTGTGAATTTCACAGGGACTACACCTGAGAGAAGAAACCATACACTGTAAAAATGATGTGACATCTATATAAAAATTTTAGAAATAATAAATTTTTAAAAATTAAAACAATAATAATAGTAATTTTAAAGAAAATAGAAAACAGAAATAAATACAGAAATGAAAGTATACCTCTTGTCCAGATTTACTCTGATGTGTTCCCCTCAAAAGTATATTTAGCTAGAATGTAGATTGAATTTCAATAATTAGAATTTAGAGGGTGTAGTTCCATAGTGAAGGATAAAATTATTCCTTTAGTTAGTGAACTTAATGTTGTACATACACATGTTGATTTTCTAAGATATGTGAGTCTTATATGTTATAATACAATTTTACGTCAATAAATAAACTTTAAAAATGATTAGTAAAAGAAAATCAGGAAGAACAATAGAGGGTATAGATAAATATCCTGCAAAACATACAAAACAGAACAAATCTATAGGAAACTAATTTTATAAAATAGTTGACATGTGAGATCTGTAGTTATATGTAATATAAAGATTTTTAAACCTAATTTTTAATTTTTGTTTTTGTTTTTTAAATAGGAAGTTTTTTTTTTCATTTAACACCTTCCAGATGCTGTAGTTTTTATATTTCCAATCTTTATTCTCAAAAGAATAAGAATGGTCAAATCAGTTGTTTTTAGAAATTTTAGAAATATTGTGCACAAGAAGTAAATTTTGCCAATATTCAGGAAAATAAGAAATTTGATAAGAAAAATTATCTTAATTATATTTCTTACTTTTTATATGAAATTTGTTTTATTCAAATTTTTTTTTTAAGGTAACAAGTTTCACATCATTGTTTGTGTTTTAGAAGTATAAGATGTCTCCTGTCAGGTGTTGTTATGATACAACACCCACCATCAAAGCATCCACATTCCATCCCCAAAGTTCATTGTACTCCCTCCACACTTTGTTCTCACCCCTTCACCTTCCCTTCTCCTTCTAGTAGCCCCAGTTCTATAAATACCTGAGTAGCATTCCATTGTACACATACACCACACCTTCCAGATGCACTCATCTGCCTTTGATCATACATATTGTTTCCATAACAAAGCTAATGTAGATTATGCTAAGTTCATGTTACCTTTAAATTATTCTTGTTGTTTTTTCTGTGTTTGTCTAAATAACTAGGGTGAAATTTCTGGGTCTATATGGTAGATCTATAAAGGATCTATATGATAGATATTTGTTTATATCTTGAGAATTTTCTTTTTTTATTCCATAGGGGCTGGAACAGTCTATATTCCAACCAACAATGCGTGGGAGTTCCTTTTCCCTCCACATCTTTATCAGTGCTTATATTTTATCATTTTTCAGTAGGATCATTTCTCACAGGTGTGAGGTGGTATTTCATTGTTGTTTTGGTTTGCTTATCCTGAAGATAATTCATGATGGACAATTTTTCCTGTGCCTGTGGCTATCTGTATATCTCTTTTAGTGAAACACCTATTAAGTTCCCCTACCTAGTGTTTTATTTTTGTTTGTTTGTTTTTGTTGAATTGTGTAAGTTCCTTGTAGAACTCGTATATAGGGTTCTTTCCAAAGTTTATTGAAGCTACATGATGACAGTAACAAATTTGCTGTGGTGGGTTCCACCATCGGGCTCTTCCATATGCTGATGTTTTCAGGGGTCTGTTTCTGGATACTGTCCTAGAGACTTAGTTCCAAGATCGTTGCTGTGTAAGGGTCTTTTCAGTTCCACTTTGCTGCTTAGATGACCCATTGGGTCAACAGGGCTCACTCTGCCTTCCTGAGTGGGCTGCCTTTTCTGTTTCACTGCTCATTCACTTAAGTATCCACCCTTGGATGTTATCCCTAGAATGTAATGTAATCATCTGTTTTTCTCAGGAGGTTATGATTTTGTTCTGCTACAATCTGACTGTGAGTATGCAGAGGAAATGACCCTAACATCTTCATTCCACCATCATCTTTCCCCACTCCCTAGACAGTCTCCTTAATTATTCTTAAATATGTTTTTGATGATTTATATGAAATTTGCCTCACAAATTAATTTAAATACCCATTTACAATTGCAGATAAATAAATTTTGTACTCTAAGGATAAATTAAAACCCAGATTCATGATTTATCTAGAATATGTCAATTCAAAACACTTGCATTAAACAGACTGAGGAGATAAAGTCACAACTCTACAATAGACAATACAAATAATAGGCTTTATATTTTTTTTAATTATGAAATCATTTATTAACTTTCTTTTGAAAATCCTCAGGCATTATTATTCAACTATATATATTTATATACATATGTATGTATACTCAAGGAGTAATACATGCCATGACATGTAATATTTAAGTAAGTGCTGAATTTGGTATAATTTGAAGGAAGATATCCTTCATTTAAGTAAACAAATACTAAATTATATACTAGAGTAACTAGATATTGAGACCAGATTAATGCTTCTTCATATTTTTTCTATATTTAACTCAAATATTTTTACTTTAAGGGTTTAAATTTAAAGTTTCTATTCTCCCCCTTGAAGTTTTGTATGTGAAGTACATTTCTGAATGTCAGTGAGCTAAGATAAAATAACATCAAGTATGTTTTTTACCCTGTCACCTTATATAAGAGAGCCACGTGGAAGAATTTATTTTCTATTCTATAGCATATGTCATATGGGTATCTTTCCTTATTAATATCAAAATGTATGTCCTAGCCATTTCTGTGCATGATACAAAGGATAACTTTCTCCTTAGTGTCTTAGGTTTTATTTTAGCCTTTTAGAAATTTTATATGTTATACCCAGAATTTGCCTATAACTGAATTTTAATTCACAAGCAAAATATTGACTGTGCTATTAAAAGTACACAAATTAAGTAATGTATTTTGATAATATAAATACAAACTTGAAGGCTAAATTTAGTGTAAATATACAAGAATTATTAAGGAATTTCCTTTTCAAGAATTACAATGCTTTAAAAATACAAAACACATATTTTAGTTATATATTAAGGAAATTAAAAAAAAACAAAGGAAACAAATACAAAGCTACAGATTCTGTCTAGTTAGCTATATAAAATTACATAGACACTATTTTTTTTAACTCAGTTGAACAAATACATTTTTACTAAAAATTATGAGCTCATTTGCTATACAAGACTGAGTTCTGCATAAGACACAACACTTCAGGTGCAATTTCTCTCAAAAATGACACAGACATAATCAAGTATAATAGTGAAGAAAAAAAGAAATACTATGAAAAAGGTGCAAGCTAGAAGTAAAGAGTGGTTAGAAGAATACATGGTTCACTCTATCAGGAGCATACAGGATTTCTGTGAAGAGACATCAAATAAATAGCTGTTTCAATAAGCAGCAGTTGGCAGAGGAATTTGAGCATCAATGAGAAGAAATAAACACAATAGTGGGTTGTAGGTGTACGACATATAGTTATATACTGTCATTTCTTTCCATAAAGAATTAACAGAGACTATCTTAAACATTCCTTCTTACTCATTTTTGTGAACTACATAATAAAATATTTCAAGGATTTGTAAAAGAGCAAAAGGAGATGAAAATTTAAAATATATAGTGAAGTGAAAATATTCTAACGTTTTCCTTACTGGCATAAATATTTCATTTCCTTCAGGCTGTGCATAAAGGACTCTGTTTCAACTCCAGTGATTTTTGAAAGTAACTGATTTTTGAAGGTAACAAATTCAGCTTCTAATTAGATATATGACCTTGGGAAAATAATTCAAACTCTCAGATACTTAGTTCTTTCATATGTAAACTGCTGGGCTTGAAATATAGTTTTTTGAAGGTCCATTCAACTTTAACATTCTGGAAGTAGCTGTTTTCTCGATTTACAGCTGTTAAGGCATGGAAGGGAAAGAACACAGTTACAGTAGGGTCATTGGAGTATGACTGGTTCAGTAGAAACACATAAAACTTGAAAGAAATGTACACATATTGCAACTAGATTCTGGAAATTAGAACTGATGTTTAATATGTGCTATTTTCCATTAATAGTCAAAAATCAAGAACTATAGGTCTACTGATTAACCTTACTAAAAGGCAAATAAAAATTTTTCATTTTATAGCTTCTTTTTGCTATTCATTATTATCAGAATGTTGGAAAAGTCTCAGAAATATTTTTTTTATTCTCTGCCATATGTATGTGTGCATGTGTTTAATACATAATTACTTCTCTCACTCACTACATCTTTTATTTTTTCTCATTTAATATTTTCAGTTCACTCTATTATTTTTATGGTTAACAGATATGATGGATAATAATTTTATTCAGTACTGTTAGACAACATCTGAATGAATTATTGAATAAGCAAATGAACTATTATACATATGCTGGGTCTTTTCATTCCACCTTGCTTTGAACTCTCTTTGATTTTTATCTAGATTACATATTGTATAATTTATTCGACTTTCTCAGTTCACCAGTCATCTACTTCATCTAGTACTCTAATTAATCCATGTGTTGATAATTTCTCTTAATGATTATTTTTATGTTTGGAATTTAATTGTATATCCTTTTCAATCAATATGTATATGTCATTTTTTATATTTGTGTTCCTAATATTTCATATTTGTATTACTTTATTTTTTTTTCTATCTTAGTCATGGGCTTTTAATACTCTTATTTAGCTAATCTGCAACCTGCTCCTAATAGTAAACAGTTGGACTTCACACTTTCATTTTTTTGTTGAATTCATTCTTAGTGGGAAATTATAATTTCATAAAACTCCAATATATTCCTGAATTGAGAAACTGTCTCTAGAAAATGATTCATTTTTAATTTTTTATCCCAGATATTTTATTTTTTAACATCATGTAGACCAAAGAAAGGTTGCCCATATAACCAAGCAAGGTGCAGGCATGGGGTTTGTAATACCTAGTGGAGGTGTTTTCCCCCATTCAAAGCTCCATAGAGTGTCTAGCTTTCCAGAGTTAAGAAATATATAATATACTATAGTTTTTATTTATGTAATTGTATGATTCAATTGAATTCTGGACTTTGTGAATTCATTCGTCTAACCTCTAACTTCTAAAGAATCTGAATATAATATTTCTCTGGTCTTCAAGATAATTAATTTTCACAATGATTGCCGAAATCATGAGTTCCTTTACCAAAAAAATTAAGAAATTAATTAAGAAATCTACCTGCCTTGCAAGTTATTAGGAAGTCAATCCACCATGGAAACTGATAGATGTGAGACAACTGGGTCACAGGTGAAGGATGGTTTATTGTTCACAACAATAGTAATAAGATGCATATAATTTTCTAATTGCTTCTTTTTTTTTTGCTTATCACACTTTACCTTTAGTTTTTAAATCATTATTTAATTAATTATATTTGACATCGTTTGTCTTCCCCAGGGAGTACCCACCACCATTCCACCCATGCACCATCACCTGAGTCCCTTGTGCTCTTTCTGCCCCCATCCTGTCTTTGCCCTCCCCTCCTTCTCCTCCTCCCCACCATGGTCTCTTTGGTTTATCTTGGATATTTGGTCTTGTTTTTTGTTTGCTTTTGGTTATAACTGCCCAAAACCTTGAGCTTATTTTTCTTTGTTTTGTTGTTGTTATTGCTCTTTCATATTCTTTCTAATATTGAAGCCATCCTATATTTTTCTCTGGTCTTCTGACTTGTTTCACTGAGTATAATTCCTTCCAGTTCCATACATGTTTCTATAATGTCCCTAGTTTCTCTCATTTTTGATTGCTGAATAATATTCCATTGTGTATATGTACCACTTCCTCTTGATACAATCATCTACTTTTGGGCATTTGGATTGTTTCTAGGTCTTACCAATTACAAATAGTGCTGCAATAAATGTAGGGGTACAGGTGCTCTTTTGGATTGGTGTTTTTGTGTCCTTTGGGTAGATTCCTAGGAGTGGGATTGCTGGATCATATGGTAGTTCCATTTCAAGTAGACTGAGGAACCTCCATACGGCCTTCCATAATGGTTGGATTAGCTTGCATTCCCACCAGCAGTGTACCAGGATTCCTTTTTCTCCACATCCTCCCCAGCATTTATTGTTGTTTTTTTTTTTTGATGTATGCCATTCTTATCAGTGTAAGGTGGTGCCTCATTGTGGTCTTAATTTGCATTTCCCTGACTAAGAGGGATGTTGAGCATTTCCTCATGTGCCTGTTGGCCAGGTGTATGTCCTCTTTGGAGAAGTGTCTTTTAAGTTCTTCTGCCCATTTTTTGATTGGGTTTTTTTACTTTATTTTTCTTGAGTCTTATGAGTTCTTTGTATATCTTTGTGATCAGACCCTTGTCTGTTGTGTGGAGCGCAAAGAATTTTTCCCATTCAGTGGGGTTTCTCTTTGTTCTGTTTAATGTTTCCTTTGCTGTACAGAAGCTTTTTATCTTGAAAGAGTCCCATCTGTTCATCTTCTCTCTCACTTTTATTGCTTTGGGGACCGCCATCTCAAAGGTGCTGTTGAGATGTATGTCTTGCAGTGTTTTACCTATGTTTTCCTCTATATATTTTATAGTTTCAGGTCTTCCATTTAGGTTGTTTATCCATTTTGAGTGTATTTTCGTACATGGTGTGAGATAGTGGTCCAATTTCAATTTTTTACATATGGTAGACCAGTTTTGCCAGCACCATTTATTGAATAAGCTGTCTTTGTCCCATTGCTGATTCTTTGCTCCTTTGTCGAAGATCAGTTGTCCATAGTTGTGTGGTTTGATTTCTGTGCTTTCTATACAGTCCCATTGGTCTGTGTGTCTGTCTATACTAGTACCATGCTGTTTTATTTACTATTGCTTTGTAGTAGAGTTTGAATTCTGAGAGTGTGATACTTTATTGGTATTGCGTTGAATCTGTAAATTGCTTTTGGTAGGATGGCCATTTTGATAATGTTGATTCTTCCTATCCATGAACAGGGGATATCTTTCCAT
>JAGFMF010011446.1:11065230-11093322 GCA_019455555.1 Galemys pyrenaicus | reverse complement strand
TGGTATTGCGTTGAATCTGTAAATTGCTTTTGGTAGGATGGCCATTTTGATAATGTTGATTCTTCCTATCCATGAACAGGGGATATCTTTCCATTTCTTAGCATCCTCCTCTATTTCTTTTAACAGTGTTTTATAATTTTCTCTATATAGGTCTTTTGTTTCTTTTGTTAGGTTGATTCCTAGGTATTTGATTTTTTTGGTCTCAATTGTAAAGGTATATTTTTCTTGATTACTTCTTCAGATTGGTTGTTTGTGTATAGGAAGGCTACTGACTTTTGTGCATTGCTTTTGTAACCTGCTACTTTACTGAACTGGTTGATGTTTTAATTAGATTTTCCGTGGAGCTTTTAGGATTTTCCATGTATATTACCATATCGTCTGCAAATAATGATAGCTTTACCACTTCTTTCCCGATTTGCATTCCCTGTATGTCCTTTTCCTGTCTTATTGCTCTGGCTAGGACTTCCAGTACTATATTGAATAGCAGTGGGGAAAGTGGGCATCCTTGTCTTGTTCCTGATCTTAAGGGGAATACTTTCAGTTTTTCGCCGTTGAGGATGATATTGGCTGTATATTTGTCATATATGGCTTTTACCATGTTTAGGAATCATCCTTCTATTCCGAGGGTTTTGAGAGCCTTCATCATGAATGGATGTTGGACTTTGTCAGATGCCTTTTCTTCATCAATTGATATGATCATATGGTTTTTGTTCTTCTTTTTGTTGATATTGTGGATTACGTTGATTGATTTCCATATATTGGACCATCCTTGGGCTTCTGGGATAAATCCCACTTGATCATGGTGAATTATCCTTTTAATGCATTGTTGGATTCTGTTGGCAAGAATTTTGTTGAGGATTTTTGCCTCTGTGTTCATTAGGGAGATTGGCCTGTAGTTCTCTTTTTTGGACTGTCTTTGGTTTTGGTATTAGTGTAATGTTGGCTTCATAGAATGTATTTGGCAGTGTTCCTTCTTCCTCATTTTTTTAAAGAATTTGTATAAAATAGGTACTAGCTCATTTCTAAATGCTTGGTAGAATTCATTTGTGAAGCCATCTGGTCCTGGGCTTTTGTTTTTAGAGAGTGTTTTGATCACGGCTTCAATTTCACTACTTGTGATTGGTCCATTTAAGTATTCTATTTCTTCTTTGTTTAAATTTGGATGGTTATATGGTTGTAAGAACTGGTCCATTTCTTCTACATTGTTAAGCTTTTTTGCATATAGCTGCTCATAGTATTGTCTGATTTTTCTTTTAATCTCTTTTGCATCTGTTGTAATTTCTCCTCTTTCATTTCTGATCCTATTTATTTGTGTTTTCCCTTGTTTATTCTTTGTTAGTCTGGCTAAGGGTTTATCTATTTTGTTTATTTTTTCAAAGGACCAACTTTTGGTTTCATTGATATTTTGGGTTATTGTTTTGAACTCTATTTCATTTATTTCTGCTTTAATTTTTATAATTTCTTTTCTTCTGCTGGTTTTTGGATCCATTTGCTACTCTTTTTCTAGGTCATTGAGATGCGAGATTAGATTATTTCTCTGGGTTTTTTCTTGTTTGTTGATGTGAGCCTGGATTGCTATGAACTTCTCTCTTAGAACTGCTTTTGCTGCATCCCATACATTTTGGAATGGGGTGTCCTCATTGTCATTCAGTTCAAACTATTTTTTAATTTTCTCTGTGATCTCCTCTATAATCCATTGTTTTTCTAGTAGTGCAGGTTTCAGTTTCCAGAATGTGGGTGGGTTTCTATCTTTCTTTTTATGATTTACTTCTAATTTGATACCTTTGTGATCAGTGAATATAATTGGGATGATTCTGATCTTGCTATATCTGTTTATGTTGGTCTTGTGGCCCAGTATGTGATTGATTCTGGAATATGATCCATGTGCATTTGAGAAAAATGTGTACTCTGACTTTTTTGGGTGCAGAGTTCTATAGATTTCTGTTAGATTCATGGCTTCTAGGTCTTTATTGAGGGCTCTGGTCTCTTTGTTTATTTTTTGTCTTGTTGATCTGTCCATTGATGAGAGTGGGGTGTTGAAGTCTCCTACTATATATGTGTTTTCTTTAATGCTTTCTTTCATGGCTGATCCTTCATTTGGAGCATATATGTTGATGAGTGTTATATCTTCTTGAAATACTGTACCTTTGACCATTATATAGTGCCCTTCTTTGTCTTTTTTTGCCTTTTTTATTTTGAAGTCTATCTTGTCTGATATAAGTATGGCTGTTCCTGATTTCTTTTTTGGTCCATTAGCTTGTAGGACTTTTTTCCAACCTTTTACTTTCAGTCTATGCCTATCTTTTGTGTTTATATGTGTTTCCTGAAGACAGCAGAAGGATGGATTGTGTTTTTTAATCCAGCCTGCTACTCTGTGCCTTTTTATTGCTGAGTTTAGTCCATTTACATTTAGAGTTAAAATTGATATGCTGGCATCTGTGTTTGCCATATTCTCTTTTTGTGTTATGTTTTCCCTTGTCTTATACTGTTCCTCTTTTTCATTCTTCTAATGGTTTTGGCTTTGGAGCTTTTTGTAGAATTTTTTGGAGAGGAGTTTTTCATGCTGAATTTCTGGAGTTTCTGTTTGTCTGGGAAAGTCCATATTTTTTCTTCATATGTGAACGAAAGCTTTGCTGGATACACAATCCATGGTTGGCATTTGTTGTCTTGCAGTTTTTTAAATATATCCTTCCACTCCCTCCTTTGTCATAATGTATCTTCTGAGAAGTCTCATGTTAACCTGATTGGTGTCCCTTTATAAGTTATCAGTTTCTTTGCCCTTGACAGCTTCATTACTTTTTCCTTGTCTTTTATTCTTGGCAGTTTTACTATTATGTGTCTAGCTATATTTCTTTTTCTATCAAAGAAATTTGGGGTACGCCTTGCTTCTTGTATTTCTAGCTTCATTTCTTCTTTTAAGCTTGGGAAGTTCTCCTCTATTATCTCCTTGAATATATTATCATATCCTTTATTGTTTTCAATTTCTGGGACTTCTATAACTTTTATATTACTTTTCTTGATGGAGTCTGAGAGTTCTCGAAGCGTGATCTGTTTTTTTTCTTTTGGCTTTCTCTGTCCTTTTCTGCTTTAATTCTTTTTATTTCTGAGTCTTCTAAAGAGCTAATTCGCTCTTCCATCTCATCCAATCTGTTTCCCATAATTTTTTTATCTTCCTGCAAGTCTTCCACTGTTTTTTTTTTTAATGGCTCATTCTCCTTCTCCAGATCATCGATTCTTTTTAACATACCGGTCATTTTTCCCATCATGCTGGTTCTGAAATCCTCTTCTGTTAGGCTGGACATTCTTCCTAGGTCAGTGTTAAGTTCTTGTATTTGGCTTTCTTTTTGTGTTGTATTTTTCCCCTGTGGGCTTACTTGGTTAGTTGTAGTTTTTCGTCTTCCTGATGTCTGTTTTCTAATTTGTTGTATTTGTTGAGACACTGTGTTGCTTATCTTGGCAGGCATCTCTTTGGGTATTCCAGTCCTGAAGCTACCTGTAACTGAGCAGATCTTCTCACCTTCAGGTTTTGCAACTTCAGGTTTTGTAATGCGATAATCCCTAATTGCTTCTTTACCAAGATCAAATTCCACAAGAAAAAGCAGAGGTTCAGGTGAAACTTGAAGACTCAGTGGGTATATTATAGAAGAGGAACCATTACTTCAGGGATCCTGAATTTTTATAATGAGCAATACTCATGTTTACATTTTCTCAAAAAGCACTCTCTTTATATGCCAAGACAATAAACTAATCTACCCTTTGCTACAAAGAGAAACACTTTATTTTCTAAGGTTGTATACCATATAGATGTCACAACAGCAACAAATGACAGTGTCTTCCTCACAAGACAACCCTTAGCTTAAGAAACTTCTGTAGAATGACAAAATTTTTTTTAAGATTTATTTATTTGTACCTACAAGAACTGGGGTACAGACCAGATGTGTGGGGGGTGAGAGGATTCACCAGAGACAGAGTGGGGAACAGAACAGACAGATATACTGAAATACATTGATGAGGGGAGCAGCAGGCAAGTCTGGAGAGGTCTACTGTGCCATGTGGGTCACCTCCCTGGCTGGGGATCAAACTTGTGCTGCAATGGCTGTGCGTAGCTTTATAGTGGGGTGCTTAACCCCCTGAACTACCAGGGAGGCCCTCCTAAAGAATGTGTTAAACACTTTATTTCTAGACCCTAGAAAATTACCAATTTTTAAGTAACTCTGTATTCAAACACTTTTGTAGCTAAATTTTAACTAGAATTTCTAAGTGATTGAAATGGAGAGAAAAAGTAGTCTTCATATCTACATATTGTCTCATATAGAAATTTCTCCATTTTTAAAAACAATGGTTTGACTGAAAAAACATTTGAAGCTCAAGATTATTTTCCTTCTTTTTTTGAATTTATTCTTTTTTTTTTTGCCATTGATTTTTGCTAAAGGAAGAAAAAAAGACAAATATGTGATTTTAATGTACATTGTTTCTTAATAAAATTATTTTTTATCCTTTGGTCTATTTTTAAGATTATTCTGTTTAAATGTAGATAATATACATTATCATTCCAGTTTGCTTTTGTGCTCTAGTTATATTAACATACTAATTACACTAAAAGGTTAAGTTTCTTCTTGAAGTAGCTCAATTCACTTTAGACCTCTAGATAGTAATAAAAACTTTGACAGTCATCTCACTTTAATGTGTTACAAACATGTTTTATAAGTCAAATTCACTAGCTAATTATTTTGGGAAAAAAATCTTGCTGTACACTTTATATACTCAGTTGAAATATGTGGGTTCCTCTATTTAACACAAGTATTCCCTTGCTATCTTTTCATACAGTGTTGGTAAATGTTACCAGAAGCATTGTAATTCTGCCTCAGATTCCAGATGTTGTTGCTTTCTTTATAATTGAGCTCGCTAACAAGTATTTATGTTGTGATAAGTAATACATTACTTGTTATAGAAAATATATTGACAGTGTTGGATTTCAGGCACAATGACTGTAATTAAGATATAAATTAATTATTTAAAAAAAGATAAAAATTAATTATAATGATAGCAACAGGATGGAATCTAAGATAAATTACAATTCTTTTGGTAAGATTGATCGTTGACTGTAGAACTGAGACACCAAAGTTGGAGGGTGGGTGGAGAGAAAAAATAGTGAGGGAGGGGGCCATAATGGTCTGTGATTGTGGAGTCTGGAAGAGCTGGTGGTAGATGCAGTATTGTGGTATCCTAGGGATACCTGATAGGGATTCCCTAGTGTTACTTAAGTTAAAAATAAATTAATTAAAAAAAATAAATCCATTTCCTTCTAACTTGATTGGGTTTTAGCAATGTGTGATTGTATATGTGTGTGTGGGCTAGGTTAGATATTTCAGTCTAGTATACAAGTACTCATTCAATATATTCATGAACATACTACACTTAAGAAATCTCAAGTCCTTCATGAAGATTTAATGGTGATATACTGAGTTTAATTTTATGACTATGTATGGTATTTAGTTTCAAATAAAAGACAATATCAATGGCATTTAAATGCAAGTTATATTTTACATTTTTTTTCAAACTGAGAATTACATGACATTTTCTCAGTCATACTTATAAATAATGATATTTTAAGTTGTTGTCAATGATAACTTTTGCTTTCCATTTCTTTTAATGTCATTATTTAGGCATATGGAGAATTTTTCTTTGTATTACTATCAGAAAAATTCAAATTCATTTTATTGTTTCAGTTTTTAAACCATTTTTTGTGCATTAGATTGGTTCTGATAAAAATGGAATTTCCCTCACTTAAGTTTTTCTTTTAAAGCCCATCTTATTACTGTGAGGTTCTCCATATATACCTTTTTTTTTTTTTCTTGTGGCTTCTCTTTCTCCATCCCATCAAGTGTAGATATGATTATATTATACTATTAAATTTTGATTACTTAAGAATTCCCTGATCCTGTTAGTTTAGCATTTGATAAAACTATACAGAATTTTCTCTTATTATAGTATTCCTGACAAATCATGTAATGATAATGGAGGTGACTTCTAAAAACTGAGTCCCCACAATATACAAAAGAGTATAGGACTTTGACAACAAATAAATTCTCCAAGTAAAGAAGGTAATTTGAGCCCAACAAACAGAGAATTCATGTCTGTTAATCTCACTTAAAGTTATTAAGGAAAACTTACATACGAGGGTCCTTGGCACCTGGCACAGGACTTTTGGTTGGGGCAGGATATATACCATGAACCCTGACAGGGGTCTTTTTATACCTTGCTTAGTAAATGCAGTCATTCTTGTATAAGACAACATTTTTATTAAGGGACTATGTCACATGTGTCCTTGTCTATGAATCAATAATACAGGTTGACATATATGAAAAAATAAGAAATTGGATGTACTCCCAGTGTAGGGCAATGACTTGTCAAAGGACTAAGATGGCATCAACACATCAGGTATTCCTACAAATATCAAAGTATTAAAAGAAATTAAGTATAGGGAAATCACCTTATTTTTCCACTTATCTTTATTTTCTACATATTGTCCAATGTTTCTTTTCCCTTTGCAAGAATCACATTCTGATCAAAACAAGATATAATAGACATACAGATTATTATACATTTCACACCACAAATAATGGTTAAATTTATGTTATTTGCAAGTAATACTCTCACACATTGAATACAATTATTAATCTCAATCTTTCTCTTTAGAGCTAAATAATATTCCAGAGTTTGGTAATACTAGTTACTTTACCAATTCACACACTGAAGCACATGTTGACTTTGTGTTTTGGCTAGTAAAATACACCTATAATAACTATTCATGTACAAAATTTTGTGTTAACATACGCTTTCCTCTCACTAGAGGAGATAAAAGAAGCACAATTGATGAATACTGTTATAAGAATACATTTAATTTTGGAAGAAAATAGCTTCCAAAGTGTTACACTTTTTTGCATTCTTACCAGCGATGAATATGACTTCCTTTTGACCACACCCTATCAGCATTTTCTGTTGTCAGTGTTTTAGATTTTAGTCATCCCAACAAGTATGCAGTGGTATTGCATTGCTATTAAATTTTAATTCCTTAATGCCATATGACATTGAATATTTTATGTATTTGCCATCTGTATATAATATTTTAAGAGATGTCAATTCAGATCTTTTTCCCATTTTTAAATTAGAGTGTTCACTTTCTCACCCTGAAGTTTTATTTTTTTAAAGATTTATTTATGTATGCATACAAGCACTGGGGTTTACGCCATATGTGTGGGCGTGACCTCTTGCCAGACACAGAGTTGGGAGCAAAACAGGCAGATTGACTGAAATACACTGCTGAGGGGAGCAGCGGGCCAGGCAGGAGAGGTCTGCTGCATCATGTGGTTCACCTCCCCAGGCAGCAGGGATTGAACTCCAGTAGCTGCAGTTTGCTTCATAATGCGTTGCTTAACCCATTGTGTCACCAGGGAGGCCCCATCCTGAAGTTTTTAATGTTTTTTTCTTTTTTTATATTTTGGGTAAAAGTTCTTTACCAATATATAATTTGTCATTATTTTCTCCCAGTCTACGCTTGTCTTCTCATTCTCTTGATAATGTCTTTGTAGAGGATTTCTTATTTTAAATGAAGTCCAACTTGTATTTTATTTCTTTCATAGGTTGTATCTTTAGTGTTGTCTCTAAAAATTCATTATTAAACACAAAGTCATCTAGATTTTCACCTATGTTATCTTTTAGGAATTTTATAATTTTGCGTTTTTAATTTTGGTATATCATGTATTTTAAATGTATTTTTGTGAAAGATGTAAGATGTGTATCTAGATTCATTTCTTCCCTTATATATAAAGACTTCAGTTTTAGAATAGTTTTAGATTTACATTAAAATTGAGAGGAGGGTACAGATGACTCCCATTAACTCACTGTTTCCACAAGTTCAAATCCTCTTTCATTATCAATATCCTCTACAAGCATAGTATGTATGCAATTGGTAAATCTATATTGATAAATTTTTTTTAAAAATCTATAAACTCCATAGATTACATTACAGCTCAATTTAAGTGTGGTATATTATATAGTTGGACCAAAAATTGTCGCTTATTCATTGTTATATCTCCTGACACATTATTTTCACTATCTTAAAAATTCTCTGTGCTCTGCCTATTCATTCCCTCCAAACCCTCAAATACCTGGCAACTACTTACATTTTTATTATTCCCATGATCTTGCCTTTTTGAAAATGTCGTGTAGTTGGAATTGAAGTATAGAACTTTTCCATATTGGTTTCATTCACTTAATAAAATTATTTTTTTATATACAAGGATGGTCAGTCATTTCATCCCCAGTTGTTTTTTATAAAACTATCCTTCATTGATTATATCACCTTCTTTTTCAACAAATAGTTCAATAGATTTGTGTTAGTTTACAAATATATCCAGTTCTCTATTTTGTTCTGTTCTCTCTATTCTTTTTTCATTGAATTAATTTTATTTTATAGGAAGTTATTTCTATAAAATGTCATTTCCTTATCAACTACTAGAGCATTATTTTCACATTAAACCATTCATATAGTGCATTTAAAAAACATATTTTTGATATATTTACTCAAAATTTTAATAAAGGCTTAGAAAACACTAAAATAAACTTTCATTGCATACATTTCCTTTTAGACAGTTAAGAATTTATAATTTTATCTGCAATAAGTTTAAATTACCATCAACTGCAGTTTAGTTTTACTTCTGTATGATAAATATGTCATTATAGTCAGTAATTTACCTATTATAAATATGAGTAAGATTCTTACTTTTTACCTTCTCTGAAAATAAATTTCCAGATAGGTTAGGTGGAAGAAATAAAGTCAGAAAATAGCTTTTTAAATGTACAGGAAATGCACATGTCTAATCCCAATATCAGGAAGGTCTTACTATTTCAGCAATGGAAAGATTGTAGAGTTGGCTATATACAAATTTAATTATCCCAAAGAAAAAGAAAAGACATCACAAACAAATGACAAATGTTTGCCATTTATGTAAATCATGTATTTTATAATCTTATTCTATAAAAGTTTTAAGAAATCCATAAGCAAAAGATAAATAGTATATTAGAAAAATAAAAAGGAGAACCAAGAAAGCAACATAAGTACTAATGACAAGTAGAGCTACAAAAATGTGTTTTATCACAATGAAATACACATTAAAACAACAATAAAACTCTATTTTACTTTTCACATTGGGTTTTTATACCAAATTTGACATGATGGATAGAAGCTTGTTTAATAAAAGGAGGCAGTATTAATTGAACATTAACTTAGAGTCTGAAAAGCTCATGTATGTCTGATAGTAAAAAAACTCATATAGTATAGTCTAATTAATATATTAAATGACTAAATATAGTTTGTTTAATTTTTCTATTAGTAGAAAATAGGCAGTAAAAGAGCTAATGGTGTTTCTGTAGTTTCCTGATATTAACTGCTTTAATCATTTTTGTGCTTTCTTCCAAACTATACTTTTTGTAATTTCTGAAACTTGTGACAGAATCATTGTAGTTAAATCAGATAGAAGAGATAGTAATATCATATAATCAAACCTGAGACTCCATTAAAGAAAAATAGAAAGCTGTAACCTGAAGTTTGATAAATATTTTCTAAGAAGGACAAGGAAATATATATCAGACAGAGAAGACAAGTTTATCACAAATTCTTCACAAAACCTGTAATTTTTTTTTTTTTAATCTTTGCTAAGAAAGCAGCGCTAATCACTCACAAGTCTTCTAGAGCAAAGGTCTTTTCTGTCTGAGATCCCAAATATGATTAGGTCATGACCAACAGTATATTCAGAACTTAAAATATACCAGGAAGTGTTTTATCCTGCTGGGAACACTGTTGAAATATGCTTATATTAAAAAAAAAAAAGCACAGAAGCAGCACATTTGTAGCCAGGAATAACTTTGTCCTAATGCACATGTGTTTATATGTAATGTTTTTATATCTATGCGTATGTGTCTATGTCTGTGTTTTGTCTTCTTCCACAGAAAATTTAAGGGGCCTCCATTTGTCACTTATTAAACAATTATTTATTGAACACTGATTATATATTATATTTGCTTAAAAACAAACATAAATACTTCCTTCTTGACTTTATGTTTTAGCAAAGCAATACTCTCTTTAAATAGCAAATTATACAGGATGTTAGACGATAATTGCAAATGCAGAAACAAAAAAGGGAAAGATAAGAAAGATTAAGGGATAGTGGGAGAAGTAAAGTAAATGTAAGCTAGATGGTTGGAAGCTGAAAAGTGGTATATGAATAAACACTTTTAAAAAGTGAGAGAATTAACTAAGTGATAGCTGAATGAAGATCATTTTAAGGAAAAAAATAAATAAATACGTGAATGCAGCAAACCCCAAGGAAGAAATATGCCAGGGACACTTTAAATCAACATAGAACCCAACATGACCGGAGCAAAATGAATGTCAAGGAGACCAGGAGGGAATACAGTCAGAGAAATAGTGGGGATGGCAGTGCAGAAACTCTCAAAGTACATTTTCTTTGAAAGTAGACATCATATTAGAATCTACTAATTTTTTGTGGAAGAGGAAGTAATGGAAAATTGATTGCTTTTTTCAGTTTAGTAAAATGAAGGTGAATTATCATTTAAAAACCTGGAAACATGCAAAAATTGGCATCTATTTTAGTAGCATATTTGTGAATGTCAGCTGTTATTCTTTTTTTTTTTTAAGATGTATTTATTTATGCATAAAAGCACTGGGGTATAGGCCAGAGGTGTGGAGGTGAGAGGATTCACCACAGACAGAGCAGGGAGCAGAACAGGCAGATCAACAGAAGTACACTGCTGAGGGGAGCAGTGGGCACAGCAGGAGAGATCTGCTGCACCATGTGGGTCCCCTCCCTGGCTGGCAGCAGGGATTGAACTCGTGCTTCAGTGGCTGCAATTTGCTTCATAGTGCGTTGCTCAACCCACTGCGCCACCAGGGAGGCCCCTGTCAGCTGTTATTCTTAACACATATTATGTTCTTTACTCTTAACACAGCACAAGGAGTCAAACATCAGGACACAAAGGCACAAAGAGTAACTCAGTCAAGGTATTACAGGAGTCACATCCAGTATCCCTGTTTCAACTCAACTATTCCATATATTGCTTTTTATCCTTAATGGTATGTTATTCTTCTTCTAATTTTATATTCTAGCTTGAGAGTGTTAAACCATTCTTTGAATGGTTTGATGTCAGTTTTCATTGTGTTTAGTTTGTTGCTTTTATGTGTAATTTTGAGGGGAAAATGCATATCAAGATAGAACCCAAGGTTTTAAAAGTTTGTGAAACTGAACTTGAGGTTTTGATGTGCTCAGAGGCATTTTGCAGGAGAGTTCTTAATAGAAAAATAAGTACAAGGCTAAATATGAGAATATCAAAGTGGTCCTGATGGTGACAGTTCACTATATGGCTAACCTATTGTTATAGAATTACTCTAGCTCTTATCCTGAGCTATGGAAGGAAAAGCCAGTACTCAAAAGAATTTTGTGAGGTCAAGCACTTTATTTCATATTCATATGAATATGGACCTTTTCTGAAAAATCTGGGCCCCAAATAAAGGCTGGAAACTTCTTTTATACTTAATTATCTCTGCATATACTACATGGATTAAAAAAAAAAATAGACAAAACCATATGGTTGAAGGTTAGTTAGAGAAGGAAAAGGGGAGTTTTCATGGAGGTAATTTTCCTGAAATTGCCCCAAGGAGACTGACCAGCTTGACTAGTTATCTGACCCTTTGAAATGCAACTGTATAAAGAGCAACACTAAGACTAGGCCATGAATCTTGATTTGTAAGCAAACATGTTAATTGTGCCTGCATTGGTATGTTAATTGCACTTAGGCTAAACTCTGTGACTAGCAGGGGAGGGGTACATCCACATCCATTTGTCCAGCAATATTTCTTTTACACTATCAATATATTAGCATTAAAAATCACCTAAGAAACATGCCATTTTTTGAGTCAGTGGGTTTGGACAGCAGGGTTCTTTGTTGAGTCTGGGAAAGGTTTCACCATAGCTCCCCATTCAGCAGCACCCAGAGAGTTCCCAGGTGAGAGTTTCTCCATGAGGCAGAGATACTGATTATATTTTAAAGAGCAGGTTTATTAGGGAAAGGGGAAACAGAAAAAAGGACACTTGCATAGACACAAATGGGCAGGAAGAGCTGCCCCAAAAGGGACAGGTTTGCTGAGAGAAGCTTGCATGGTTGCAGGATGTGGCCTTGAGAAGAGCTGCCTTCACTGAGGGAGGTCAGTGAAGGGAAGCCCCAGCATGGTACAGGTCATGGGCAGGTAGGAAGGTGCTGCCCTGCAAGAGTTGGTGAAGAGAAGCACCTGCATAGTCACAGGTAGGAAGAAGGACAGCTGCCCCATTGAGGGTGAGGGGCCACATTAGGATTTTATTAACTTTTGGTAGGGAGTGGCTCATCTCTGTTAGTGGATGAGTTTATTCCTTAATATTCATGTCTTTGCTCTTGACACTCCCTATAGCAGTCTGATACCTATCTGGGTGTTGTACTTCTTGATCTGGGTGTTGACCCCTAAGGGTCTTAGTTTCTATAACTGGGTTGATGGCTTATGCTAATCCCTTTTGCCCCTATTTCCTTGTGTGGTACAGGTTCTTGACCTTGTGGTGTCTCCTTTATTCTTTACCCTCCATCAAAACACTCATCTTCCTGTCTAGCCAAAGAATTGACACCTTAGAAACTAAAGAAATGAAGTCACCAAATGACTCCATTTGATGGAGGAAAATTCTGTTTATGTTTATTATTGGTGTGAATTTATGACTGGAAAGTCACACTATATTCTCATATAGACAATCGATATTGGCTATATCATTACAACGGATATATACTAGTGATTCAAAATATCTGAAGAATAAACTAAAAAATAATTGGTGATGTTGTAATGCCAGCTCTTGGTACAACTTGGTGAGCATATATAGCTTATTTATGTCTAGTTGTCATCTCCCACCTAAGGAAATAATAGCATGTTTCAAATTACAACTCTATCTCTCAAACCACCCTGTCTCAATTTTGATGTTGTGATTATATCAGTGTTGTATCTACCTTAACTACATGGTTCATGGCATTACTTGGAGAAACAGAAATGACTGTGTAATTATTAGGTTTAGAAGACAAAATCAAAGAAATATAATTAATAAATTAGGTAAATTATGTCTAAAGAGCATTCAAAAATAGCTACAAAAATTTTACTGGAATCACCACCCAAAAGCTGATAGTCTAGGTACTGAATCTGTACTGAGCTATAGGCCCAAACAGCTTCCATTATCTGCCCTGTTTGTGCCAGGCTTAATCTCAGAGGCAAAAGCTCTTACAGGGTTGAATTCAGTTGTTAAGAGTTGGAAAACAAGTATATATATTTATTTATGTATGTTAGTAAAATGAAGATCATGAATAGTGATCTGGTAATAGTAGTATATAATACCAAATTACAGTCCAATTTCTTTCCCAAAATCAACTTCCTAAAATACCACAAATTTTTGAGAGTTGCAGAATCTGCATCTTAATGGCAGAAAAACTAACTACAGAATATAAATATTCCTGGTGAGAGGTGACTTATTTTGAGGGAATTACAGACGCCTTTGAACTCTCAGAAATAAGGTCTATTGCAGTATGCTTACTAACCCTCCTTGGTTTCACCTCAAACTTATGCTATCTCTCTAGAAGTGTAAAAAAAGAAAAAAAGAGGGTGCTTTATTTTGTGGGAACTACAAGAACTGATCCTCTAGAGAAAAATTCAAGAGGTCAATTGTCAGCAATGGAATAAAAAATTATCCTACATATTATGGTTTGTACTTAATGCAGATATTAATAGTTCTCACTAAATGTTGTGAAATATAGATTCAGACTGTACTAGCCCAAAGGACTAAATATATATTTGAACTGGAAAATTTAGGACATTGTATTACATTTTTTTATCATAGAAAATTTGTCTTTGGTATGCAAATTATTAAATGCCTGCATATGGGTCTAAGCCAAAAGTATTAATCAATAAAACACAACAGGGTGCAATTTTCATAATTACAAACTGCACTAAGCAGCATAGCAAGATTTAAGGTACAGTTTTGGTTGTTACTTTATGATAAATGCATGCCCTTCAGTTGTCTTTTAGGTAGGATAAATATCAGTTACTTCTGGATAAATTATTTTTCTTTGAGATTTTTTTTGAGACAATAGAACTGAACATTTTGCTTCTCAGGCATTTCAGAAAGGATTTGAAAAAATTATTTTCTTACTGTAAAATAATGGTCCCCTTCATACAAATGTTATGAATATATATAATATATATGCTTTAAATTTTAAATTATATAGTTATTTTATATTACTTATTTATATATAAAGCAAGATGATGATTATCAACATATTAAATGTTTTATTTCTGATAGAAAATTTGGGGGAATTTTGACTTGTATTGTGTACATCTTTCTGTGTTATTTGAAATTTTACCACAAAAATATATTTTTATAAAAATATTATGAAAACTAAAATATATGTTATGTGGAAAAACTCTTGAAATATACTTTTTAAACTGTAGATCTCCAAATTTGTATGATATATGTTGATTTTTTTTATTCTTGAGGCTACATAAACACCTTCATATGTATCAAGACTTGAGGACAAGGTGTTTAAAGTATATCAAAATATTAATTATAACTATCAATGAGTTATTAATTATACATAGTTAAATTTTATTATTTATTATAACTATTGATGGGTGATTAATTATACATAATTAATTTTTTGGAGAAAATATATTTAAGTTAGCATGTATAATTTTTACTATTTCCTGATCCCTGAGTTTTAAACAATTTTAACATCTTTCTATACAATGAGTTAAGGTGAACATGATATTAAAAGCAAAGGGGGACATATAAACTTTTTCAGTAATGAGGATAGTGATGTGCAACTAAGTATTCATTTTAAAATCAGGTTACATGGAAATATATCTGGTCTCAGAATTGTAAACTATGGGTAGTTATAGTATTAATCTCAAAGGATTTATCATGAGGACCCAATGCAATTATGTGCAGATAATTAAAATAGTACCTTGCAGAGTCATAAGTTAGGTATTCAATAAATGTAACAGATACTTTTTCAAGTTCCATAACTTCATGTCATTTATTCAGGTAAGTCAGCCCTATCCAGTTGTTTGTATATTAAACAGGTCCATATAATCCCATAATGTTGTTGATGTGTAGATCAGATGACTTTAAAATGCTTTCTCTTGTATTGTTTATATGTAATTAATTAACCAATTAACCAAACAAGCAAAAAGTGTAATATCTCTGTTATTGTTCATCTTTTATCTTGTTTGTCTGTTTTTACTACTGCCCTATATCAGCAAGGTGGATATAAGCTGTAAGCATTGCTATGTACCTACAGTTGAACGCATACTGTGCTCTATTTTTAGATGTCCTCTATGTTGATTTTCTCTTGTATTATACATTTTGCTCTCTCAGTGAAAGGGCAGTCTCCAAACTTGCTCCCACTTTTTCCTGTCTCCAGAAGCTCAGAGAAATTGTTAGGCCTTTTATTCAATCCAGCTTAGGTGAAGTAAATTTACTTCAGCATTATATTTATTCTGGGACAGTAATTTACAATGATCTGTTCATTTCACATGAATGTGATGTCCAATTTTGGATAGAGAATAGTGATTTGCATGTTTTAGTAAAATTACATAACTAAATTTGATGGTTTCGTTTTATATGCATGGCATATATGGGCTAGAAACTAAAATATATATATATATATATATATATATATATATATATATATATATTCTACCCCCAAAATTTTTGAGGTAGAATAAAACTAGCATTAGAACAGTCATAATGTTGACTTTGAAACATCAGTATTTGATTCCTTTTACTTCTAAAATGGGAATTAATATCTTGTAGATCAAATGATATATGTTTGAAAATGTTTCCCTAAATATAAAGGTTTCAGTAAATGTAAGTTAATTTTAAACTTATGGCCAAGTTTACCTATCTACTGTAAGGTATTCTGTTACATTAAATGAGTTATACTTTGGTAATGGGCTTATTATTGGTCAAAGATCATCACCCAAATGAGATCAATTCAATGATAACAGTAACAATAAATATTTAGTGAGAGTTTATTATAAGGCAAAATGGTTCTGATATTTTTATATTCTCTCTATTTGTAATTTGCATGTTATTATGCTCTCATTTAAAAAATGAACAAATTAAGGCTCATGGATGATGACTTGTGCAACACCAGACCAGCAATCATGAGAGAGAGTTAAATAAAATTGCAAACTGGGTTCTCATCTGGAATCACGGGGTGGCTGGAATGATAATAACACAGATCAGTTGTTTTTTCTTACAACTGCAATGGTTTGTTCAAAACATATGTGGTAAAGGGCAAGCAATTGGAGAGAACTTCTAGATCTGCTATTTGAGATTCTGCATCCACAAGCTGTCCACCCGTTCTTTAAGAATTATTCATCCCTCTGCCAGGGTCTCAGCTTGTGTACTTGGGATATATGAGTTGCTTGGCACAGTAGTCACCCAGCTGGACACGAAGGTACTGACCATGCTTAATAAAACATGTTACTCAAGATTTATTTTAAATTCTCTATTGCCCTACAAGTTATTTTGTAATGGAGTTAGAGTGAAAATGGATTTTGTCATGTGACTTCTTAAGCAATCAATACAACAAAACTGCTTTAGTGTTTTAGCATTCAACACTTAGTTTTGCAAAGATCAATATAGGCAACAATATCTAGTATAGGTTTATATAAACATTCTCATATCCTTTATATAATAATTATGAAATAATACCTTCACAATCTCTAGACTAATTCCTATAGCTCTCTATCACTATTACTTCAGGAAAAATTTAATCTTACAGAATTTCATTACTGATTTTCATTCCTGATATTAATTTACAGAGAAACATTAATATAGACAATATTGCTATTCTGAAGCCTTCCTTAAATGAGATAATATATGTAGACTGCTAGCAGAATGCTTTATACATATAAACCTGCTCATTAAATTTTAATTGCCTCCCTATAGTAACCAACCTAAGATGAATTGAACTTTGGCAAATATAAGGGCAAAAAATGCATCATATTACATAAATTTATGTATTAAGATGTACAGTACTTTTGTGTGTGTCAAACATCAAGTCAATACCATTTTTATTAAGGAAAAATAGTTTAAACTTAACAAGACATGAGACTATACATAAAGTAAATGTCTTTAAGAGTGAAGGCTTATTAAAAGTAGGTCTTCCTTGAGCCCTCTCTTGAGGTTTGAGAATCGAGTATAGCTTTGCTTTATCCCTTTTAACCACATCCACTTAATTTCTCTATTAAGTAGTTCTGCTCCATTTGACCCAGGGACTCTTAACCCTTATTTCAATTCTCTCCACTTTAAGTGGAGAATAATAATAACACCTGTCTTTCTCCTTGGAGGATTGTTATGAGGAGCAAAATGAGAATGAATGAAAATGCAAGAACATTAACAAGCAGAAAATGTTGACATAAATATGTTAGAATTATTCTATAAAGAGCCAAATAGAATGGGCATTTCTTTTAATCACAGATTTTAGGGTCTAAAAAGTTGAGACTGCTATGTGAGTCACAAAAATCTGCTTCCTTTATTCTACTAAGCCCATTTTTAGAAAAATTTCCTAGGTCTCCCTCTATGAAATCTGTAGTGAGCAGAGCATTAGCGGAAAAATGTGTTTGATTCCTAGGCCTGGATTACCAAAACTCTTCTGCAGAAGTGGAGACATGGTTATTTTGTTGAAAGTGGCACAAATGTAAACATTCAATAAGCAAAAGAGAACAATCTGAAGTTCATGTGTTTGAGAATGAAAGTAGGTGTGTGAGAAAGATTACTTGTTTACATTATTATTTCTAGACTGACTAGTGATTTGGTGATACCACTGTTTTTGAAGGGTGTGTTTCTTTTGGGTGGCACTGAAAACTGAAGGATTTGGTGAACATCTTTATTAAGCTATAACTAAATCCAGACCAAAGGAGACAGCTTCCCAGAATCAGTTGGAAAAAATTCCTAGTACTGTTGACCAATCTGTTCAAATCTGTATGGGAAGGTGAAAGACTCCAAGAAAAGGAGCATCCACAGAAATGGGAAATAAAAGTACCTGACAGATTAACAGTGTGGTTTAATATAATACAAGGAAATGTAGAGTTTGTCAAAATACTTGGGGAATGAATTCCTGGTAGGTACCCAGAAATTTAAGTGAATGAAATGAGGCAATTAGTAACCTCAGGAAAATAAAAATTTGTGCAGGAATAAACGTATAATCTCTTTGGTCCCTTAACCAAGCCCAAGATTTTCATAATATGATGTTGTTATGAATACTGATTTAACAAAAAGTGAAATATTTGGTGGAATATGCACATGTGAATGATTGACTCTCATCTTTTTATAATAAGTGGAAAATAGCAAGAGCTTACAAATCAGGAAGAACAATATGAGCAGGCCTCATTTTACTTTTAGAATTATATAAGGTAATACCTAAAAAGGAAAAATAAAGAGTGGCTGCTTTGAATTAGTAGATATCACACTTAAGAATCATCTTTCAATTTGTACCATAATGAAAACAAACAGAAGAACATAATGGAATATACATGTGTTAATTTGACTCAAGTAAAAAGAAATCATTAAAAAATCATCTCAATATCAAAGGTTATATTTAGAAACTTACATATAGCTGGTTAAAATCTGAAAATTTGTAGATAGACCTCTTAGTTTGCAATATCAGTTTCACTAATGATGAAGGTGTATTTTCATATCATTTCACCTTGATAACTCTAGTCCCTAAACTGCAAAATAGAAATATTTGTTTCATCTGCTTCATTTGGCTATTTAAGGGATCCAGTGAAATTATGTTTATGACATGATTAGTACTGGGTCAGGCATATATAAATGTTATTGCACACTATTATAGTAAAAACAAAAAAGAACATGGATATTGCAAAATAGTTACCTTGGTTTCCTTTTTAAATTTTATAATAAAAACATCAATGCCAAGAACAGAAATATCACTCTATTGTAAATGGCAATGTCATTTGCATTGATTCTTCCCTAGATGTAAAATATTCAAAGATTTTAAAAATTTGTGCTATTTCTGATATGACTATATCTGTTTAAAAAAATGTTTCCTGTACATTAGTCAGCTTCTGATTGCCCATTTTATCCCAACAAAATTCATTCAAGATTTTTTTTGAAAGCACTAAAATCCCTGTAGCACGTTTTCTTAAAAAAAAAACACACAAAAAAAACAGAGTGTGGAGAAACAGCTGGTGTGGCTAAGTTTCTTGGCCTAGTTGTTAGGAAGAATCTGCGATATAGTACTAGAAGAAAAGTTGGCCTACTTTGAATCTTTAGATAGGAAGAGTTTGTTAAAGCAAAAATAACCCTGAAGGACATTACTGGTGTAAAGATAGTTTATTCTAGTTTTCACTTATTTGTAAGGCACTAGGGAAAATATAAACTTTATTAGCCTCAAGGCATCCACTTATCCTATGGAACCACTAGAAAAATATTCCAAAATATGTATTAAAACCAGCAACAAAACAAAATCAACCCTTTCCCTATATTTCCCTTATTTCAGTAATCATTTTTGGGATTTGTAAGTTGTTAATATATATTGCTGAGAGGAATTCAGTATAGTAAAAGAAACATAATTATCCTGAGGAAAATATAGCCCATTAACTTACATAAAAAGATTTAAGGGGCAACGTAACAATGAGAATTTCAGGCTACGTATTTTTGAGATATATGATATATCCTGAACTCATGAAGGAGCAGTGAATTTGACCTTCATTTATGAGCCTCTTTTACTCTGTGCAATGTCTAGGACATATTCAGTGGTCAGTATATGTTCATTTCACTGACTTAAATGTTGTTTAAAAATCTTTTCTGGGGACACTTTATTTCCATTGTGACACTGAGACTATCTTGATGAATATGCAGCATATTTGTAAGTATTGTACTATAAAGGTCATTATGACAGGACAGTGGAGAAAATATGAAAACAGGAACTTGAGATGAGTTGATTCATTTCACCAAGGTAAACACCAAATACTGCATAACTGTCTACTTTTAATTAGCTTGTCAAAAGATTTTGACAAAGACCTCTAGTGGATTACTGAACAAACCTGGATGCAGATTACTTCTGTTGAATCATTTATTGTCTTCCATAGCTTTTAATAGAATTGATCTAATCATGCGTATTCTATTCTCTTATCAACGTTACACTTCTGTGTTGTTTGCATTTGTAAATATAAGGTATTGCAATGATAATTTTACCTTCTCCATGTTTGCTATAGCTGCTCTTAGTCTGAACACATACTTTAGATCTCTGCTGATATTTTCACTTGAATCTGAGTATGCTGTTTTTAGTAGGGTTCATACTTCTATTTCTTTCCTTTGGTTTTTAATAGTAATCATTTTTTTTCTACCACGTGCTATTATAACAAAAGAAAAATATGGTCAGTTAAAAAAAAGAAATATAATGCTTAGTATAATATTTGATTTCCTTGATAATCCATTTCTCCTAAATCTTTTCCAACCCCTTCTTCCTCATTGTATGGAATGAAATGTTTCTTAAAATAAGCAAGTTATCTATAGAAAGAGATGATTTGATACAAATCAATTTTCATCTTCAGAGTTTTAAATGAATTAATTCACCTAAGTAGGTTGCAAGATAATGAAAACAAACGGCAAACAAAGAAATTGAAGGACCTTTAACAAGACTCAAATAGAATTAAATGTCAGTGTCCTGAAAAGGAATTTTCTCTATTTCTGGCAGTTACACATTTTAGTCTAACCACAGGATCATGGGGAGTTAGTGATTCTTGTAAGTGGATTTTATTAATGATGAAAGTTTACTATTCCTAACAGAATCAGAGAAGTTATAATTTGAATGGATTTTTCTCACAAATGATTTAAGAGTAATCATTTTATCAGGTACTGCCTTTCATTTGGCATATATATCTACATACTTTATCAAAGTTGGTAATAGCATGTGATACATGTATTTTATAATGTTATAAAGTTTAAACATATTTTTCTGATCAAAATAAAATTCAGTAGACAAATTGGTAAAATGCTAAGCAAAGCATTGTCAATTGTCCCCATTAAGATGAAGAATCTTAAGATATTAGACTCAAGAACCATATCAAGGGGATGGGGAAGGACAGAAATTAATAAAAGCAGTGATGGTAATAATATTAACTGTTAGTATTATTTTCACTATTATAAATTATGAATTATCATCCCTGTAAAACCTAGACATTGTTTAGTGAATAAATGCAACTAGATGCTAACATCAAGTTATTAATACATCTATATTATATAGATTGCGTACTATATAGTTTATGAAATCACTTATAACTCAATCAGTCAAGTATAGCTACATTTGGAATTTATATATCACTCTTCAATGATACCTCATTCACATTTATAAAGAATTGTCATCAAATAAAGGAGGCACTCAAACTAGTACTTCACAAAATCATGCCAATTAGGAAAGAGTTCTTAACAATTGTTGGACCAGATTCAAAGAACTATAATAATTTCCTTCAAGTATTATAAATCGCCAAAGGAAGACACTTCAACCAGTGTCCTGACTTTTATTTCACAGCCCTATCTGGGTGTTCTGTATGTAAGTGAAAGAACCAAGTGATTTCAATATAAAAGATAAAAAGAAAAGCATAGAGGATCAGGCTTTGAACCACTAAATATTAAATATCAGGAGCAAACTATTATTCTGGTCAATTCAGGGACAGACCTATTTAGTTTTTTGAAGAAACCAAAAGCACCACTCCTTATTCAGCTGCATTAGATATGAAAACTTATGTTTTTTATAGTCACTAATGGCAATGCATACATAGAAAAATATTTACTACTTTGGTAATTGAATTTCAGAAATTCCAAAACTATTAGGATAAATCATCCCATTAGAAACATTGCCACAAGGTGGGCATATGTAAAAAAAAAAGTTTGTGAATTTTATTTTGAATATTTTTATCATTTAGTAACATACCTGTCAAAATTCACTCTGCAGATTTCCTTAATTGGAAAAATATGAAAAGTAAACAAAAATATAAATTGGTAACCTACCCTGTGAAAACCACTGTGCAAGCACATAAAGGATAAAAAAAATAGAGAATATAGTCCTCTTCTTCAAGAATGTTAAAAAAAACATTTTACAATAACATATTACCTAAGGCGAGATTATATTAAATAACAGTTTTACATTAATATGTTATTTGGGCAAAAAGAACCCACTGATGACTACTACCTCTAAAGTTCCTACCTATCCACATTCTTACTAACACTATTACTTACTTACATACTTACTAACACTATTAATTTTGTCTTTTTGTTAATAGCCATTGCCATAGGTTTGAGATAAAATCTGATTGTTGTTTTGATTTGCATTTTTCTAATAATGGGATATAATGGATATTTCACATGTGCTTATTGCCCATATTATACCTTTGAAGAAGTGTCTAGACAAATCTTGTACCTATTTTTAATTTGGTTGCTTGTTTTTAAATTGTTGAATTTTGTGAGTTTTTTGTATATTAACCTCCTGTGAACATGTGATACATGAATATCTTCACCCATTCAGTAAGGCATCTCTTCATTTTTTATGTAGGCTTTTTTTTTTTTTTTTGCAAAATCACTTAGTTTGATGTAGTCCTATATGTTTATTCTACTTTTATTTTCCTTTCATTGAAGTAGAGTCCCCAAACACATTTCTAAAGTTAATATCAAGAAGTATGTCTATTTTTTTTTTTTCAGGTCTTACAACCAGTCTTTAATCCATTTTGAGTTAATTTTTGAGTATTACAGTAGATAGTGGTCCTGTTTCATTCTTTTTCATGTGTATTGATTTTTTAAAAAATATATTTATTTATGCACACAAGAACTGGGATACAGGCCAGAGGTGCAGGGGGTGAAAAGATTTACCGGAGACAGAGTGGGGAACAGAACAGATAAATCAACTAAAACACACTGCTGAGGGGAGCAACAGACGAGTCAGGAGAGGTCTCCTGTGCCATGTGAGTCACCTCCCTGGCAGGTGGCAGGGATTAAACTCATTGCGCCACCGGGTAGGCCTCATGTGTATTGATTTTTAAAATGTTTTTGTAAACTCTAACATATCTAGTACAGAACTTGGACATCAAAGGTGTGCCATAAATTTTGTCAGTTGTATGTTAGGTTTTGCCTCATCTATGTGTTTAATTTTATTTTTTTAAGATTATTTTTGTTTTATTTTGTTAAACTATACATAACATGAAATTACCATTTTAACCAATTTCAAGTGTATAATTTAGTGGCAATAAGTACATTAACATAATCATGCAACTATCACACTATACATCTCCAAAACCTTATTTGGCATCCCCAACTGAGTCTCTGTACCCATTAGGAAGTAACTCCCCAATACTTCCTCTCCAGATCTTGATAATCATTATTGTATGAATTTGACTACTCTAGGTATCTCATACAAGTGAAATCAGACAATATTTATCCTTTTGTGCCTGGCTTAATTCACTCGCATAATGCCTTCAAAGTTCATCTGTTCTATAACATTTATCAGAATTTTAATTTTAAAAATCTATTTGTATTCTCAGCACTAATATCAAAACAGAGATTTTCATGAGTGAAATACTTAGAGCAAAACATTTGACTTATGGGAGTGTTAATTTCCATACCAACAAAATGACGTTTTTTTTATTATTAGCATGCATATGTTAAAAATGTTTGATCAGAAATTCCTCCAACTTGTACCTGGAACATAGTAGACATGGTCTCTCTCTGTCATATCTGATTTCCTTGCTTAGAGCTTGCCACCTCTTCCTCTTTGTAAGAGTTGACAGCATTGTGTAAGAAAATGTATTCTTAAGCCTGAGCTTTGACATTTACATTAACATTTTGGCAGTTTTAGTAAAATCAATTACTCAATATATTTTTGATTCTACAACTTCTAACATTTGTTTATGAGAATTACTTGTATAAGTAAAAATATGTATTTATTGCCAAGATATGCTTTAAAATATAAATGGATCTGAGAAGGAAATGCACTGTTAAGAACAATTTGAAATAAATCTATTCAAATATTGGCATTCTTTCTACTTCAAAAATTGTATCTTTGCTACCCAGAGCTGATTTCTAGAAATAGGAGAATGCATTGTATAGTTTTCAGAACTGAGAGCAAATGGAACTTTTCTTTATAAAATGCAACAATTTCAGGAGCAGGCACCAAATCTGTATATTACATTTTTTGTGTGAAGGTACCTTTTCCCCATCTCATACAATAAGCATTTAGTCCTAATGGATGCTATTTGCAGACACCGCCTCACCATAAATAACTGTTTCAATGAGGTCAGGACCCTTTGTGTTCAAATTGTAGTCAGTGTTCCAAATGAATGGCATCTGTGCTTATATCCTGCTTCAGGGAAAAACACACACATACACACACACACATCCATCTCAACCATTCTGTAAACCACATCTCCATTCTATACATCATTATTTGTGTCAAGAAAGTTTTGGTCAGAATGCAAAAAGGAAAATTGAAGATGACTAAATTCCCCATGTTTTCTAGTCAACAGTCAAAATGTGTTGTGCTCTGCTGTAAATCTGCTTGCATCCATCCTACATATTTTATTTATTTTTTCATTTATTTCTAAATAACTAGGCCTACATTTAAATTTACAGATACAGAGCATGGAGCCTCTGGGAACATTTGAAATACAAGGAAATAAATAAGTATTCTTACAAAAATGCTATAAAAATCACAATTGAGTCCAATTTTCTTTGTGTGGAAAGGGAGAAAAAAGCACCTGAGTTTAAGAAACCAACTAAAGATAACCATATTGAAATAAAATTATAGGTTCATGAAATTCCCTGTGTTATATATAAAGGGAATAATTGTGTAGTAGAAGAGTACAGAGAATTGGCATGTCTTAATAATACCCAACCTGTTAGTTTAGCACATATTAAATGTGCCTGTTATTATTTTGTTATTACTGTATTGTAATTGTTTTGTTTGCAAAACTGTTTCATTAAGATTCCTATACAAGTTAATAATCATTGAAGGAGACATTACTTTCTTTTCAATTCCCTTCATACAATATTTTTATAACTGAATCAAATAAGCATCATATCTAGCAAAAAATGTAATACATTTTCTTGTTCCAAAGTAACAAGCATACTATTCAAACTCATGCATAACTATGAATATTGGACCTCTGAACATTTGTAGAAGACAATTTTTACAGAACAGTTTGGCCAGATAAACATATTGTATTCTGTATTAGAATAGTATGGAGAAAACTGTGATACCAAACCTGCTATGAAGAGTAGAATAGATTGCCACACAGTAAATGCACTTATTATTATTGTTGTTGTTATTATTTTAATTGTTAATCTGGCTAATTAAAACATTGAAAAAAATAATAATTCTCCTGGCAACTATTACTACATCTTATAGCTCAATAAATATATATGTATATCTATATCTATCTATATAAAGCAACTTATCATAATTGAATTAAAAATAATATAACACTCACAAATAATTATGAATGGAACTTTGAGTATTTCTAGTATAAAGGGAAATTAACAAAGAAAATTTTATTGGATTAATTCATTGTAATATGGGCAGAACACTTGAAAAATATTAAATATAAAATAACTTCTCCCAATATTGTTTTAGTTTAGTGTGTTAGTGTTTGATTTCATATGGAATGATGAGTATGGCCACATTTATGTTGAATGATTTCCTTTAAAACTAAAATAATATTTGTGCAGTTAATATTATATAATATCCTTATGAAAAACAAGCTATAGTCACCAGAATAAAAACAAAAATCATAAATCTAAAACCATATTTATTCTTACAAAGAAGTAATTGTTAAATATATGGATTGGGAAAATTTCAGAATCTTGTCCTCAGTGAAAAGTAATATCATTCTTAGTAAAGCTTAAATAATTTGCTCTTTTTTGGTTATTCTATAAATTATTAATATTTATAATGTTTGTATTACTTATTAATACCTTGATTATAGTAGCAACTGTAATGTATGATCTTCTATATGTTTTATATGTAGATTATTTTCCAATGCAATATAAAAGTGCTAAATAAAAGAAAGAGAAACATTTCATATCCTTTTACATTTCAAATGTCAGAATCTCGTGGCTGTTATCAGTATTTCAAACTTGTTCAGCTTCAAGAAAAAAAAAAGCACATTGGAAACCAGTAAATAGAAAAAAATTTATACAAGTCAGATATTTTTAAAAAACAATTTAGAAAACAAAGTTTTATGTTTATAACAGTAAGAATTTATTTTCAATTATCCTAGGTAATTTGCATTCCTTAACTGCAGGAAACTAGTTTTCAGTAATTAATATTGCTTTAAACTTTATCTGGAGCTCCATCTTAGAGTTCTTCCTAAATGGCATTGAATTTAAAAATTAATGACCCAATTTAGGAAAAATATAACATTCAAATCCTTAATTTAGATGATTGGTGGAGCTCATTTAGAGGGAACCTACAGAACAAACAAGGAAACGTGACAGTAAGAATGAAATAAAATCATTTAAGTATATGTATATGTGTGCACATGTTTAAACAGGTGCAGATATGTATATATGCATAATATGATATACACATTATATGTATTTGAATATATGTGTGTATATGTGTATATCAGATCTTCTGAGCTTTACTATTAATGCATGACCATTTTTTCCATTCTATTAGAGAACTCAAGTGATTTCCAAAGAACTGTTTTTTTTAAAAAAAAATGATCTATAAGATATAGAACTTGAAAATATGTCTCAAATTCAGCTTCACTACCAGTTTTGTCAAATTCTCTGCCTTTGTAGTTTAACAAGGTATGTTAGGTAATTAAGGAGGTAGTCCTTAATTAAGGAGGTAGTCCCTTCTTAATCAAAATGTGATTCATGGAAGAGCAACATTGTTTAATATAAAATGCAGAATCCCAAATCCTGCCCCAAACCTACTAAATCACAGCCTGCATTCAAACAAGTCCCTTTATGATTTGTATCTTATCTTGGTGTTTCAATTAAGTTAGTTGAAATCAAAATCCCAAAGCAGGTGGTACAAGAGCTGAGACTGAAAAGCAAGATTGGATTGGGAAGACCTAGTCTGGTATATATAAAGATGTAACTAAGAGAAAGCCTCTCTCAGTGAACTTTAAAGACTTTTTTTTCAATGTCCAGAGTCAAGGTGGCCTACAGGGATGGTAACTACATCCCTGAGTTAAATTCACTTCAATGTGTGTTTTGTTTTTTTTACTTTTAACTGGTAGCGCAATGGGTACAGCTCTTATAGGCATACCAAGAATCATCATTTCTCTCCGTATATCTGTCTTAAGACTAAAGAAAAAAAAATTAAGAATTTCCTCATTATTTCTCATATACCAAAATTGAACCACATGCTTATCCCAAAAACAATTTATGGAAATGGAAAAAAGAGATTACTTTGATAATTTAGCTAAAAGCATCAACCCCAGAAACTCAGTTGGAGGTCTCTTCCTCTGAGACGTGTATGGTTAGATTGAAAACTTTAAAAAACAGTATTCTGTTAGGATAGATGTAATAAAGAGAAAGTTTTTGGACAACTTCCTCCTACAATCAGAATGGAAACATTGAAATAGTTATAAACAGTATAGTAATATGATTAAATGTGATTAAAAACATTATAGAAAATACATATTTAATACAAGCAGGGAACCTACTGTTAAAAAGCTATTGCATTTCACATGAAAATAGTGTAAGTGGCCAAACCAAAGTAACTATAGATATAAAAAAAGAGATATATAAAGAATATACTATTTCATAAGTAGAATAGAAAGGAACTAATGAACTAGACTGGACATAGAAACTGTGATGAGGGCCTCCCTGATGGCGCAGTGGATTAAGCAACGCACTATGAAGCAAACCACAGCCACTGCAGCACGAGTTCGATCCCTGCTGCCGGCCAGGGAGGGGA
>JAGFMF010011446.1:11039796-11065180 GCA_019455555.1 Galemys pyrenaicus | reverse complement strand
GCTGCTCCCCTCAGCAGTGTACTTCTGTTGATCTGCCTGTTCTGCTCCCCACTCTCTGTGGTGAATCTTCTCACCCCCCCCGCACCTCTGGCCTGTACCTCAGTGCTTGTATGCATAAATAAATAAATCTTTAAAAAAAAAAAAAAAGAAACTGTGATGATAAAATAGCTTATAGGGGGATTCTAGGTTACCCAGATTGAATATTAACCCAAATGTAGAAATTATATAAATATTGTTTAATAAAGTGAATATTTCCTCAAATATAGATATTATGTGGATTTTATTCAATAAAATATACTAAATTCCTAGACAGGGAAATATATATTCTTGGTGATCAATACTTATTTATGAATGTGTCATTAACTAAAGACATTAATACAGGTAAAGTGGAAGATTTGAGAATAAACAAAAATGCCTGTGGATTTATGAACCATGCTGCTCAGTAGAAAATTCAAAATTCAGGTATTGAGGGAGATATTTAACTCAAAGAGAAATAGATTATTTATATTCTTCATGTTTTCCCATGTTTCTTTTCTTTTGTTCCCCGTCTATTCTAGTGTTATCAACGGGTCTACTTTCCCCACTGATAACACAAGATTTTAAAGATAATTCAGAGGGATATCATAGTTTCTGAACTTCATGACCCCAGATTTACAAACTTTGCATATTTTTCCAATATAAGCATGTTGTTTCCTATAAGAATAAAATAGTGAGGTGGACATATTACAGAAATAAAAGTTATTTCTGAGTTTTATTACAGGGTGATATAACACTATGTTTTCTCACAACTTTGAATTTTCACATTTTCTATTTCTTTCTATAATGTTCTTACTGCCTTTAGCTGCCTACTTAATTTTTACTCATTGCTTATTTTTGAAATGTGTTACCTGACTTCAAAATTGAAACTTCTATTGGACATATTTAAGGTAATCCCAAGCTGAGCTGGCTGCTGGAATTACAATCATAATGATATATGATCTTTGTGTTCAAGAAGTTACCTTGTTGTGAGGAAAATAATACAAAATACATGAAAAGAACTTCTAATGTACATTGGATTTTATGAGAATAAAATGATTACTAATCAGATTTTGGATGGGGAATTGAATAAGGTTAAGAAAACTCTGCTATAGTAGGGTAACCCAAAATGGAGTCTTAATTTTGAAAGAGTTTTTGAAGAGTAGGGGAAATCTTGGAAAAGGAGATAGCATGAGCAAATCTCATTTACTAGATAACACTATATGTGCAGGGTACAGTATAATCATGGGTAGATTATTGATCCTCAGTAAATTATTTTTCTGTATATGTACTTGTGTATATATGCATATTAAAAAAGAAGTATATGTTTTTATATATGAGGCAGGGATGACATTAATTGAGGTTGGAAAAGTAAGCAACTAAAGTTCATGTAGGGTTTGGATGATAAATCATTTAACTTGTAATTTACTAGATAATGAGAAGACTTCTTTTTCAATGTTCCATTCCTCTTCAATTCTCACCAAACTGATTTCTAAATCTGTTTTATCTTTTAATGTAATACCAGATGCATAGCACTGTTAGAACACTTTTCTTTTGTTTGTTTTCCTTTTTCCTTATAATGTGTAAATTTTTTTGTATTGCTTATTTCAGTCTATTTTATATAGTACAATGCCTAGACAGATTAAATTTCAATATATGTTTCTGAGTATAATGATAATTGTAACTTCTATAAAGTTGAATTTTCTTATACTAAATATATGCTTCACAATTCACCAGATTGTTCGATACTTGAAGATAAGTTCTATGACATTTTTTATTATTGTACTAAGCTATTCAGGGATTATACATATCTGCACATCTACAAATATATTTCTTAATAAATGTATAAACTGAATAAATGATAAATGGGGGAAGATATCAATCTGAATTTTTAAGTTCATTATACTGGGAGAAAAATTTATATTCAATATTTTATGTGCTTATAATTAACTGTATTGTTTTTCTCAGTTGAGGAAAAAAAGATTAACTGATTCAATAGTTCTTAGATTTCAACCTTCTCTATTAGCATTTTTATATACTCTTTTAAGATCTTCCCTATACTAGGAGGGCATTAAGGTAAAATAAATTACCACTATCACTTGCTTGAGTAGTTTTGATATCATCTAATAGACAATTTTCATAGATTTCTGTTATAGAATCTATTGACCTAATACAGACATTAGATTAACCTTCAGATAGACTTGTTAGAAAGAGCTATTATGCATGCATGGATGGTTAAAACAGGTATACTATTGAAGTTTATAAACCAGTATGACTGAAAAAACATCCTGATTATTATAACAGACCTATTGCATCATCACATCAAGATAGGAAACACTTAATAAATTGTATTCTGTATTTTAGAATGCTTCATGCAATGGTTTTGCACTACATTACACAAGCAATAGCCTTGTCAAATAACCTAAAAGTTCCTGAATAGAGTTAATTGACAGAAATCTATAGCGGAATCTATATAAGAATTTATTCTTGAATATCACATGGACTGGTTCTTGAACTAACATTATATAGAGAGCAAAATATCAAATTATCTAAAGATACAATTTATATCTGGCAGATAAGGTCACTATTTTAAAATAAAAATAGAAGTATTTTAAAATAAAATAAATATTAGAAGTTATCTTATATTTCCCCTTACACTACATCAAAATTGATACAGTGGAAAAACATAGATAGTCTTTACTTGAATTCCTATTCATCCACTTATTAGTTGCACAACTCCTACCATGAAGTGTTGTTACTGGCACTTAAATAATAAAGAAGGGCCTCCCTGATGGCCAAGAAGATTGTCTCAGTGCTATCACCACTATGGCCTGAGTTTGATCTCAGGCCAGGGAGCTAACCTACATACTGTGCAGCAGACCTCTCCTGCCCCACCAGCTGTTCCCCTTAGCAGTGTATTTCAATAAATCCACTTAGTCTGCTCCCCAGTCTGTCTGGTGAATCCTCTCATCCCAACACACACCTTTGGCCTACACCCCATTCTTCTATGCACAAATAAAAATAATAAAAAAAAATCAAAAGTTAAAAAAATAAATAATGAAAAAAAAAGACAGTCAAATTAGATATGATGTAAGTAGTATGCATTCAACTAACAGAAACATTATTATTGCCAAATACATAAACTTACTATCTTTGTTCAACTTGGATCTTTTTTAAGTTTTTGAATACAAATCATTAGTATACCCTAGTTTTTGTTGTAGCTGGGGATATTTGAATAAGAATTTTAATTCCATTGTAACTTTGATTTCTATGTAGGATATCGTAAAAAGAAAAACATGAGAGAAAATAAGGTTTTTTAAATTATTTAACAACACTGTTTTTTAAAATTGTTTTTTAAAAACTCAACTGTATTAATACCAAAAACTTATTTGGCACTTGCTATGTGTCAGGCATTAAGTGTGCAAAGTACTTTATATATGATTCATTAATTTAATGCTCAAAGCCTCTGTAAGAGGATTAGTGTTATTATCTCTATTTTGGAATTGAGAAAGTGAATCATGAAACTTAGATCAAGGTTACGTAATTATTAAATGATAGAATCAGTATTCAACATCTACTCTAAAGTCTTGTGTTTCAATCATTTCATAACTCTATTGCTTTTCAAGTGTGATTTGTTTTTACAGGTAATTTTACACTTGTGTTTGTTTAATGAAAACCTCCTTCCTGGAAATTAAAGCCCCTGTCAATAAACTCATTTTTAAAAATGTCGGCATACATTATGAGAGTGTTAGTAGGATAATTTCACTATTTATATATTCAATAAATCTTTATGTAAAAATTATTAAATGAGTAATCTCATATTGGATTTCACCTGAATGCATAACCTCTATCTATATGTATACTTTTTGCAGTTATTGTATCATTTTAATAGAAATATCATGTGTATTTAGTTACTATTATTTGCAATAATTGGGTTTATAGAGATCATTAAGTAACTCCAGTTGTGTAGGACTTAAAATGATTGTGTTTGTCATTTAAATGGAGTCTTTAGGTGAGTTTTCAGTCTTTTCCATATATGTTCTTTCTTACTAGTGCTTTCCTTACCTTTTACATTTTCCCAAGTTATTTTAAGGAAACTTAACTCATTCTAATGATTTTAATTAAATTTCTAAATTTGGTTTAAAAATGAAGCCAACTTATGTGTCAGAATGAAGAACATATCAGCAAATTAAAATTGTATTGGAAAGGCTTATAGGTAACATTTGTTTTTGAAATGAAAACTCCATAAATTTGTGAATTTGAGTATTCACACATCTTAGAACTTGATATTAACCATTTATTTTTATAAAAATTTCAGGGGATGAATTATTAATGATAGCTTGGAACTGATTCACAATTTGGGCAAGGAGTTATTTATAGAATAAACATATCTCAGAGATTATCTTGACTTGCAGAATCACTTATTTTTAGTATCTATATACCATTTCATTACTTGTTTCTATATGAAAGTAAATACCTTATCTATGAACCTTAAATAACGGGGTCTTATTTAACTTTAAATAATGGAATCTTATTTAAGATATTTTTGCATTAAAAATTGGTTTAAAAGATTTTATATAGTGAAATGAAGTATAAGTAGATTTAAAAGGCACCTTATTAAATTGTAAAAATTATTAACATATTATCTGACAAGGAGTTAATATCTAAGACATAAAAATTATACTATTCAAAAATAGAAATAAAATGGTCTAGTTAATAAATAGGCAGCAGGATCTAAACAGACAGTTCACCAAAGGGAGTATCCAAAAGGCTATTATTATATAAATGAAAAAATGTGCATTGCCAATTCCCATAAGGGGGACATGTATTATAGTCACAATCTAATATCCATAAGAATGACACATATTCAAAAGACCCCCAACAACAAGTAATGGAAAGGAGACAGAGAAAATAAAATCCTATTATACTGGTTGTAATATAAACTGGCTCAATCAATAAGGAAAGCAATGTGAATTAATCTGTAAAAATTAAAAATGGAAAGACTATATCACATGGCAATCTTACTCTCAGGCATCTATTCCAATAAAAAAAAAAAAAAGAACATCAACTCAAAAAATCTTACACTCTACAATGTTTATTAAAGTATAATTAAAATAGCTAAGACAGGGAAACTATCTTAATTGTCCACTGATAAAGCACTATATTAAAAAGTAGTTGGCAAATTCATGGGGCCTCCGTGGTAGTGCAGTGGGTTAAGCAACACACTATGAAGCAGACCGCAGCCACTGCAGCATGAGTTTGATCCCTGCCTCTGGCCCGGTAGGGGACCCACATGGCACAGCAGACCTCTCCTGCCTCAAGCGCTGCTGCTGTTGGCAGTATGTTTCAGTCAGTCTGCCTGTTCTGCTCCCCACTCAGTCTCTGGTGAATCCTCTCACCTCCCTGGGCTCTGGCCTGTACCCCAGCTCCTATATGCATAAATAAATAAAATCTTTAAAAATAAAAATAGTTGGCAAATTCACATAATGAAATATTATTCATTCATAAAAACTTTACAATGTTCCTATTTGCAGAAAGATAGGAGTTCAAAGAAATTATGTGTAATAAGTCAACTCAGAGTGACAAAGACAAAAACTGGACATTTACATAGTGGACAATTCAACAAAACAAAATACTTATATAAACTATTAGATACCAATAAAAGAAGCAAGGTTGCTGATATTCAGTGAGAGAGGAAAAAGTAAAGGGTAAAGGAAATATAAGAGATGGCAATGGGGGAAAAGGAAGTATGTAAGCCTATATATATGTGCATGTGTGAAAACTTTTATAAATGACTGAGTAATCTCTTACTCTAAGGTTCTTTCAGTAATAATGCATGAATAATTATATAGTTAACTCTGTTAAGAATTTGTTGTTGTTTTTTAGTTGGAAGTACATTTAATTTGAATCAGTAAGATCAAAGCTGTATATTACTTTCTATAAATGCAGATTTGATGTTTTGTAATAAAACAAACAGGATAAATTACTATCAGTTTCTTAAAAACATACATATGATTGAAATACAGGCTTTTATATCTATTGATGAAATTAAATCTTTGAATCATGGACTCAGCCTCTCAGAACTAGGGTAGTCAGGGCTACCATCTGAGCAGCTCTAAATTTAGTGACATTTACACTGTGTAAAAGATGAACTCTAGACCTGTCTTCTCCAAGGCCTCAAACTTCCTTTAACCTTTGCCATTCGGCTACCATCAAACACCTTGTCTTCCTTTTATAATATGTCAGGTTCCCAAAGATGGGTTATAAGTTTGTTTAAACCATAGCCACTTTGCCATCAAACCCTGAGGAGATTAGAGCCAATGTTATGAATTATATATATATCAGCACAAATGGAGGTGATATTCTAAACAAATAATGACAGAATGAATACAAAGCCATCGCCTCAATTTCCATGTTATTATGCCTAGAACTTGTGCCCCTCCCCTTGATAATCGGGTACATTAGATTTCCCTAAACACCCTAAACACACAAAGTATGTGTGTATTAAATTATTCTATGGCCCACCGAGATCCTCATTGTTCAATAGGGTAGAGTGCAACTCTAGACTCCTACCCAAATCCTTATTGTTCAATGAGATATAATTTTCAGTGTGTATTTTTTTTTAGAGTGAGAATATTTTATTTATTCTGTCTAGTAAAGGCTGAAATAGCCATACAAACAATACTAAATAATTCATTAAAGTTGGTCATGATTGATTCATGGATACATTCAAAAAACATTTACTGGATTTTAATTGTCAGGTACACTATAGGTTCTGAATATGCAGTGATGTATCAGAGTTTTATGTATTTATTTATTTTTACTTTTTAATTTATTTATTTTTCTTACAATGATTACTTTCTTTTCTTGGTGTAGTCCCATTAGAATTTCCACCACCAATTCACCCATGCAGCATCACCAGAGTTTCTTGTGCTCTTTTCATCCCTGACTTGATCCCAACCCCTTCCTCTTCCCTGGAGAATATCTCTGATTTGAAATTGTCTGTTTATTTTTGTTTTGTATTAAACCCAGATTAGAGTTGTTGTGGTAGTATGTATTCCAAAAAATAATTAAATTTTAGAAATATAACATAAATGTCTACTTCTTCAGTCATTCTTTCCAAGTCTGGACATTAGGTAGCTCATTAAAGTTAGTAAATATAAAACTTGATTCTAAAAAGAAAGAACCTGCACATTCATATTTAGATTTATACATAGAAAACCTATCATTTTCTTAAAATTTTAACAATGTCATTTTTTTAGAGTTTATCTTCTTTTTAAATGCATTTCCATAATGCATTTTTTAAAAATACACTCTAAAGTGCATTTTTTCCTGAAATTGTTCTTTTTTTATGTTTCAGTGAATTAAATAGACATATCTTGAGATATCTCAGATTAGATAGCTTGGGCTTATTGAAAACAAGTATGATAAAAATAATTAAGACACTGAATGAAGGATTTATATAATAATGTGGTAGAGTAAAAATGTACATGGATGAGAAAAAGAATATAGCAAAGATAGGTTCTCATTCTAAGAAATTAAAATACAATAAGTAAAAGAATCATATGAATGATGAAAGTAGGAGAACTGTCATGCACTTGTATTCCTAAATAATAAACCTCCTTGTTTATATTACTTTTTATTATTCAAAGTATAGCAAATATTATATTAAAGTATATAGTGATGTATTTCAACATACAATAATCTGTCTTTGAAGATAAACTTTCTTTCATCTCACTCTATTTTAGCTCAGAAAACATCTTTCACTCAAACTTCAAATGGGGAACACATTTATATTTCTGAATTTCAAATTTGTAGTAGTAAGCCATATAAAAAATAAAAAAAAATGAAAAATTTGCCTAGATGTATAAGTTCTCCTTCCCACCATCAGCTGAAATGAAGGCCATGTCAGGAGTAGAACATATTCTATTTGCAGTGATGAATAACTAGTGCTAACAGCAGCTACCGAAGCAGGGCCATTAGAGAGATGGATGAATGTATCAGTAAGTAGAGGCACACATATCTGCTGATGGGAAGGTCACAAAGCAAACATTAACAATTAAGAACATTAATACAGTCTCCTATACCAATGCTTTCTCAATAGTGACTTTTGACAGGTACAATCTGGCTCCCATATGTCTCCGGTTAAACCTCAGGGACAGTTTTAATTCAGTACACAAATATGTCTGCAAATTTGCCTTTCAGAGCAACTAAGGAAACAACAGAGATAAAGTGTTTAGTTAATTTTTATTTTGTTTTGGTTTTGTTTTTGTTTTTCCATTGTGCTACCTTGGAATTAATTTCTTCCTTGAGTAGACAAACGAGGAAACTGGTCTGTGAAGGACTGTATTACAAAATACATGAAAAGGGATTCTACTTATTTTTTTTTTTTAAGTAACTCTGTATTTTGTTTTCTATTGAAATGTGTGTGTGTGTGTGTGTATAAAATGATCTCAAAATAAATGAGGTAGCCAAAATGATTACTTTTAAATAGGGAAGTCATGCTAACCACTCTTAAACTTAAAAAAGCAAGAAGAAAATTAATGGCCAAGGAGGATGTAAATCAGTTTCCCAGCTATCATAATGCTTGTCTTTGTTTTGTTCAGGACTCTGAACATCCCCTAGACTAAGAATTAATACAGATGTCAAGACAAATGATACAAGGCTTCAGTGGGTATGGAAATAAAAAAAAGGCTATTATTTACATAGTAAACAACAAAAGAATTATCCAAGGAGAAATGCTCAGATTAGGTCTGTAGTGAAATGAGTGATGAAAGTGGATGACTGATTTTATTTTGGCTAAGAGGTGAGGCTGACTGTTGTAGTATTGTTCAGATGGGGGTGACTATGGAAGTGAAAAGTGGAGGGGTTGAAAGTTATTAACAGTCAAGCACCAAAAGTTTAGTTTTTCTCTTTATTATACTTATTTTAATATCAGAAACAACATAATATCAGCATTACAAGTGTAATAAAGAAGTTATTGTGGAGTTTTAATCTACTGATAAACTGTAATTCTTAGAGGAAGTACACTTTGAATTTTTATAGTAATTCTAGAGATTTTATATGTTATCTTATTTAAACATCACTAAATCAGAGGACTTAGAACTGAAGTTATTTTCATCATTAATTAATGTTTCATGCCTCAGGTTAGTTTTGAAATCACTGCAAAACTTCTAGTCTTAGTTATTACTACCTCTTCTACAAGAATTGCTTTAAAATACTGCTTTTAACTGAACGTTGTTGTTCTTAAAGAATTTTCAATTTATTTGCATAAAACTGGAGTTAGACTTTACACTGAACAATTTTCATAAAAAATTACATAAATATTTATAGGAAATATGTGCAAATATATGAAACATAGTAATAATTATAAAACTAGATGTTAGTATTTTTAATACATGGTGAAGACCATAGAGAGAAAAGGAGCCTGACATTTGTTAAGCACTCACGTGTCAGACATCACACCAGGTGTTCTACCTATTTTTCATATCTCTTCCATGAAAAGAAAAGTGTCATTTTTCACAATTTATCTTTGATGATACTGAAACACATAAAGATTAAGAAATATTTCCAAGGTTGCTCATCTACAGAGTTAAGGCTATGATGCAGACAATTTACAAAAAAAACCAAAATATGTTCTTTATGCTTCTTCATGCTCACTATGCCAACTAGTATTAACACACAATTATGAAATGATGATATTTCAATAAAAGCCATGGAACAGGTACACATATAACTACATATACAAAAAATTTTGTTGTGTCACTATTGAAGGTCCTACATAGACTGTTTTAATCTCAGCTTAATTATAAGAATCAGTATTTCAATAGCAGGATCTACATAGTTCTTTTACTGGTATAAATATGATCCATGCTATTGTCATATTTTTTATAGATCATACTGTTCTGCATATATTTCCTCAACTTTATATTATTCAGATTATCATAACAAACACACAGTTTATCATATTTAATTTGTTTCTTTTATCAGAACATTATATTAAATTCCGTTTACAATACTTTCAGAGCCTACTTTTTAAATACTATGAAACTCACAAAAAATATCTAATATTTCTTAATTATATCAATTTTGAACATGTACTAATTTCCTACTGTTACTGTAACAATCACAAATGTTCCATCTCACATTATTAAAGGTTGTAAGTCAAACTGCATGGGATAAATTCAGGATCATAGGTGTTTTATTTCTGGAAGCTATATGAGAAAATCTGTTCTTAGTTTCAACTTTTGCTTTTATTTTGTTGCCTTTTCAGTGTCTTGTCTCATGGACCTTTCATCTCTCTTAAAATCTTGAATTGTATCAGTCCCACCACTATTTCTGCCATCACACCTTATTCTTGATTCTGAGTACATTCCTTTCTTCCATTTTCAAGGACCCTTATGATTATAGTAAGCCCACCAGATATTCAGGACAGTCTTATTGTCTCAAAATCTTTAACTTAATCTCACCTACAAATATCCTTTTTCCATATTAGGCATCCTATTTAACAGTCTGGGTAATTAGGATGTGGACATCTTTGGATGGGGAAGAGGATATCATTTTACCCACTCATCCCCCACACACACACACCTATAATAATATATTCTTAATATATATAATTTAAATATTGTTTATGATGGTGGAATTTTTTATCAATCCACACCATTGTATTATTGTTTTAATCTTCACTATTAACTATAAGGTGGGGTAAGGGTGTGTCATCAGCATGCCTGTGTTCTTATCCTAGACCTGCTGACTGCTCTTGGCTAAATTAATTAATTTTGGAAAATGTTAGTTTACCTACATACTAAACTATACATAAAATTCTTTATAGTTAACCTTGTTAAAATCTATAAATTTAATCTTTTCTATATCAATTAATATTTTCTTTCTGTTAGTTTATGTTGTGGAATACATTTAACAAAAAAAAAAAGACATTGTTGAAAGACACATAGGTGGAAAACTCATGAACTGGAATAATTACCATTGTAAAAATACTTAGATTACCTAAAGAAATATATAGATCCATGAAATCCCTATCAAACATTATGTTTTCATTCAAATGTGGTATATAAATAAAACAATAAAATATAAGAAACTAAATAAAACAAAATAAAATATTGAACTATCAGTCCATGTAGTGGGTAAGAGAAAGGAAAGGAAAAGGGAAGTGGTGAGTAAATTGGAAAGCAGAGACAAAGGTATGGTGAAGAATATTTTTGGAATTTTAGAGGCGAACTTACTGTAATGTATACTCATTTGTTCCTCAACAGTGAATATCTGAAACATATAATGCTAAAATGCAATGCTACTTCAATAAAAAAAATTAAAATACCTAAAAATTTAAAAACTAAAATAGAAGGGGTGTCTCGAGTACACATTTATTTCTCACAGTTCTACACTAAAAAGTTTAAGTATAAGGTGCTGATAGATTCATGTATGGTGAGGATACCCTCCCTGCTTTGTATCCTCACATGGTGAAGAAAGAAAAAACAAGTTTTGTGACACCCATTCATATCTAATTCTCAAAATCCTCACCTTCCAAGAACTTCACGTAGGAAGATAGCAATTCAACAAATAAACTTTGGAGTCTCACAAATATTGAGTTCTTAACAATCTTATTACTAAATAAACAAATACTAAAATTGTGCCAAAAGGACATTTTTTATTGGACCTTTTTTTAACCATGCTATCTAATGCCCTATTATCCAAATTTAACTTTGGGCTATAAAATTATTTCTCAAATATTCAATTTTGGGAACACTGTAAATGGAGATTAAAATGAATATCTACCTCATATAGTTAGCAAAATCTGAATAGGTTTTGTCATCCATCATAGACAACCCAAAATTTTAGTTTGCAAAAACCAAATACTTGCAACTTTAGAGTCACATCATTGACTAATACAGTTTTGCTCTACCTTGTCAGAACAGAGATCCTCTTTGATCAAGCATCTCCTCAGTGATCTTTGCTGTGTTTTGAAGGGAACAGATAATATTAGGGTGTAACTTTAGTTAGAGGCACAAGAAGAAACACACTCATCACTTCTCAATATCATCTGACAAAGCAAGTTGCTAAGATCAATGTGAGTACTCCTGATATCAACTCCAAAAGAAGAGTTTATCCCTCTTTTGGGAGAAGCATTTTAAGATGCACAGTCAAACCTAATAGGGATAAGGCAGACGTTTATATTCTTTCAGGAAGGACTAGCAAATATTTGGAAAAATAATATATTCTGTGATAGCATAAGAAACATTTCTCCAGTATAAGAATTATTCTACTTTACCTAGGCTATGGTTTTACTTTATTTCTCTCATGCAGAGTCCATAGATGTACATTATCATGTAATTTTTTTACTGTAGGTAAGATTATCAGCAAAATTAATGCATATCATAAGTAATAACAGCTAATTTCACTTTTGTCTTCCTATCATTTTCTTAAGCTAATTTAACCCTGATCTCTTTTGTTTTATTATCTATTTTATTAGTTTGAAGATTAAATTGTAATTTATAAACACTATGATTTACCAAATATAAGAGTAAATGTATGCAATAATAAATGTATACATTTGTATAAATCCCAATGCAATAATAATAATATATTTTTCTCCAAAAAGTTTTTGTTCAGTCCCTCCATACATTCTGCTTCTAAATCTCAGCCTCTGACAATGATTGGCTTTATTATTTTCATATAGTTTTATATTTATTGGAATGCTGTATAAATGGAGTCATACAGGATGTAGTCTTTGGTGTCTCACTTGTGTATCTCAGTAGTCAAGTCCTTTGTATTAGGTTATATCACATTATATGAGAAAAGCTCAACTTTGTAATCCATTTTTAAAATAAGACAATTGAATTGTTTCTAGTTTGGGAACATTATGAATAAGTTGCTATGAATATCTTTACAACTCTTCACATAGACATGTATTTTTATTTATTTTATGTATCTCTCTAAAAGTGGGATTACTTGACACATGGTAAGCATATGATTAACTTTTAAGAAACTGAAAAACTGTTTCTATCAGTTTTTGCTACATATATAGATGCTGTTATTAGTTACATCTATATTTATAACTATTACAATAATATGCTATACTAATTTATTATCATGGTGAAGATACTCTTTTCATAATCCTTGATTTTAAATTTACTTTGTCTGACAGTTTTAGAGCTTTTCAAGCTCCCATGATTTTTCTATGTGCAGCATCCTCTTCTAGTCTTGTACTACTATTTTACTTGTGCTTCTGTATTTAAGGTGTATCTTAGGCATTGTATAATAGGTTGTTCTTTTTTATCTAACTTGACAATCTCTGCCTATTGATTGTAAGGTTCAATATGCATTTAATATAATTACTAATACTTTTGTATTTAGTCTGACAGTTTGATAAATTTGGCTCAACAGTTTTCTGTTCTTCTGTTCATTATTGTCTTATTTTATATTATTTTCAAAATGTATTTTTCATTAATCTATTAAATTTTAGTTATTTTTATTATTTTACTTATATTAATTGATACAGGTTAATGTTGAATTACTTCAGGTAAAATGTTGGAACATTGAAAAAATATAATTCTATTTATCATGGCTCTTATTCTTTAGAACAATCAGTTTACCTTCTCTGTGATTTCTTTGTTCCTAGAGATTTTAATAATTTCTACAACTCTGCTGCATATCTCAACAAAATCATTGAGTATTGTTAGCTAAGGACTTGCCATATGATCTTTATTATATTGAAATATGGTTCTTCTGTCCCCAATTTGTTGAAAGTTTGTTTTATTTTGTTTTATCATGAATGACTCTTGGGGAATCCCTAGTGACCTAGGGTTTAAGTCTCAGCACTATCACCACAGTGCTATGATTTAGATCCCTGGTTAGGGAGCTAACCTACATATGGTGCTTCAGACCACTTCTATCTCGTTTGCTGTTCCCCTTAATAGTGAGGGAGAAAGGTACAAAATGGGTGGGAAGAGCACAAGGGACTATGTTGATGGGACACGGGTGAATTGGTAATGGGAATTTCACAGGGACTACACCTGAGAGGAGAATGTTTACACTGTACAAAAATGTAAAATATATAGAAAACTTAAAAAACATAGTGTATTTCAGTAAATCTCTCTGTTCTGCTCTACAGTCTATCTCTGGTGAATCCTCTCACCCCAGCTCCTCATACTTCTGATCAACACTCCATTCATCTATGCAAAATACATAAAATAAATGAAAATCTTAAAAAAAATCTTGAAAATTGCTAAATGCTTTCCATGCATTTATTATGATGATTATACTTTTTTTATCTTTCATTCTGTTAGTGAGGCATATCACATTTGAATTGCATATGTTGAGACATTCTTGCATCTCATCAATAAATCCAATTTATTCATGGTATATGATACTTCTAATATATTGTTTAATTTGGTTTGCTAATTTTTTTCAGAACTTCTGTATCTGTATTAATTGAGGATATTGACTTGTAATGTTCTTCTCTTATAATTCCCTGGGTCTTATTCTCTCTGTGAATGTTCTATTACCATATTATTCCCTTTCATTACCAGTTGATATCCAAGCCTTCAATTCTTATCTCTAACATTTTGACAATTAATAATTTAATTTCCTGTCTGTGAGATATATGGCCAACATTCTGGTCGTTTGTCAATGTTCTAAAAAAGGAAGAGTCAATTCTTACTTCTATCATTATAAGTAGTTTAAGATTAAACTCTCCTCCTGATATTATCCACTCCTCAGTACTTTCCAGAGTTTGAAAAAATATTATTTTATTTTTACAATTGTTTTCTATGTATGATTCCAGTAACATTTCATCTGTCTACTTTTACATGCCTTAATTTTAATTTACTTTATCTTGTTTAATTTTTCTAACTGCTGTATAAACTTGGAATGTACTGGATGATTAAATATTATATAAATAATAAGTCAGTCTAACAAAAATGTTTATGATGTATTTGTTATTTGTTAATATATAATTTCTAATAAGATAGTAATATGAAGCATAGTTTTAATAATCTAGTAGAAAAATCTCTAAATTAGAATTTATATGGCTATTCTGTAAGCATTTATATTTTATTTCAATGATTTTAAAAGCCAGGAAAAGGATTGATTCATAAATAGGTAATTTGAAACAGGGAAATTGTAGCATGAGTTGAAATATCAGATGCTGATACATTTGGGGTTCCATCATTGTGGTTTCCCTAGAAAATTCCTCACAGCTCATCATATTTAGTACAACATGATACACAAATCTACTTTTCTATGAATGTTACATTCCTTGTATATTTTTATATACCCTAAGTTTTGTGACTGAGATTTCTTGACAAATTTTTCATTAAATATTCCTTCCTTATGCCCAACCTTATAAAATACTGTTCAATGTTATTATTAAGTAGTCTTATATAATGTAGTATATGATCCTGTTAAATAGAAAATCCTAAGGAAGATTTACTATGTTATACTACCAAAGATTATGATAATAGTTTTGATGATCTTTAAGAAAGAGTTGGTCATGTTTACCCACTATTTACTGGTTTTCCATTATGTATTTATTGGTGTGATAAAATATAGAAACTTATTTCTTGCTTTTGCAAACCTATAGAAACTAAAATCACCTTCCTTCTCTGTATATACAAAGACAGAAACAATCTCAGAGCAATTTATCTTTCTTTCCTTAGCCATTATGTGATCATCTCTATGAATCTCCTTGGGAGGCACTGGTTAAAAAGAGAAAAACTACATTAAAGCAGGTTGAGTGAAGAGCCTGAAGGATGAGAAAGAAATCAGAAAGAAAACAGTCAGATGAAAAAAGATCAATATGACATTTAATAAAAACTTGTTGACCTAGAGGCATTCAAAGAAAATCTCCATGCAAGCAGAAGATCAAGAGTGTCCTTGCTATGAATGTAAAAGGAAAAAAAAAAAAAAAAGCATAAGATGAGTGACCAATGAGATGAGAAGTTCAGAGCACTAGAAAAAAAGTTAAGAGCATAAGAGTCAGAAAATGTAGAATAGAGATCAAACCAAGAGCAACTTAAGAGGCTCTGGAAGGCAACTCAGCAGGAATTGTTTAAGCTTGGTGTGAGTCTGGGAGGTCAGCCTATCAATCACGAGAAAAGTCATTCAACCAAGAACTAGAGGATATTGAACATTTCTGATAATCACAGTTTTTTAAATAGAAATTTTCTACAATTCTTTTTTAGGGAATAATACATATTGAGCACATTATCATATTTGCTCTACCATTTAATGTACTTTCATGATGAGACATTCTATTCTGATTATTATTCTTTCTGCTAACATAGTGCTATTGTTTATACTTAATCATACCAACTTCTTCTGATGGCATTTTTTCCCCCTGAAAGTCAATAACCTCCCTGTACACCTGCTTGTTTAATTCTTCTTTATGTATTATGCACATTAAATAGCATACAGGAATATTGACCTTCTAATGGCTTTTTTTAGTGGCCTATATTGACTGTTTCTAAACTCTATTATTTCAGAGGAAGTGATGAAGAGTTCCATTTCACAAAATGAGCAAAATCAAAGTAACTTTTGCAGAGACCCAGCTTTGAGTTCCTTATATAGGAAAAATTTTCAATGAAAGGGCAAAAAACTTTGAACACCTAAAAAAAGAGAGTCAAATTAAATGATTAGTGGATAGATATGAGTACTGCTAAAGAGCACAAAGAAAATGGTTTATTATTCCTTTACTTTCTCTTCCTTTTTCCCTTAAATTAATATTTAATTTTTGAGAATAGGATGTATTTTTAACTCTTTAGGGAGGAAGCTGGAGTCAGCTTGAAACAATTTGTAATAAGCATGTTTGCAGTTTCTTTTTTTGATGATTTGGCATGCTTCAATAGACCATACTCCTATCATCTCTTCCTTGCCATTTAAGTCTAATTGTATTTTTCCCCTTTCATGAGGGCACACCATTCATATTGTCTATTATCCAATTACATTTACCTATATTCATTTCTTTTTTATATTTATTAACTTGTTTTTTATTTGCTCGCATCATTGTTCATTCACTATTGTACAATATTTGACATCTCCCCTCAGATGTAATCCTCATAATTGTTCCACCACCACAGCAGTTGTGAGCGATCACCATAGTCCATTGTGCTCTTCCCTCTCTGGTTTTGACCCCTCTTCTTCCCTCTTCCCTGCTATATGCTTCAGCACTATTGTTTGCCTGCAAGTTGTGTCTTTTTCCTGACCCTTTGTTCAGTTTCTTTATATACTTCCTATAAGTGAGACTTCCTGATAGTTTTCTTTCTCTTCTGATTTATTTCATTTAGAATAATCCCTTCCAGCTCTTCCCTACCCTGTTAAAAGCAGGGGAGTTTGTTCCCAATGTTCCACACCTCAATCTCTATCAGCTCATCTTCCCTGAAGTAGGCTCAGAGTTCTGGGAAGTCCCTGGAGTTCAGAAAGGGGAAGTGCAAGGCCCATTTTACATCCATTTGACAACTAACCCACTACAGACAGGTGGGCTCCCTTACTTCTATAAGGAACACTGAGTGCTGTGTGACATAGAACTGACACACCCAGGGCTGCAGGCAGCTAGCTTGTCATTCTCAAAAGATGCCTCTCTTCCTCAACCTGGACTCCAAGGATTTCTCTAAACTCCTAGTGTCACCTTCTGCAATGAACACTGACAGCTGATTAAGTGGTGACCTAACACATCTGGAAATATTGACAACAAGATTAATAGTCTGAAAATGGCAGGGTGCCTTCCACATCCATAATTCCAGGCTTCTCTAGGCTCCAAGCCCACTGCAGCTAGGTGAGTGCTGCTTTCTGGATGAACACCAGTTGCTGGGCAGACAGAGAACTGACATACGTTGGGTAGCTGGTGTTTTATTTGGCAGTCCTGAGAGGGACTTGCTCCTCCCTGCCTACACTTCAGAGGCTTCCCAGCAACTCCTAGCCTACCACAATGGGGTAAGTACATGTTTCCTGAGACATCATGAACTGATGTATAGGTATTGAGATGACCTGTGACTGCTGGCAACTAGCTTAGGGGTCTTAAGAAGCACCAGCTCCTCCCTCATCTGAGAATGATAGGAATTTGGTCAATCCTACTACTAGTCAGTCTGTAGCTATTCATGTTGCCTATGTATAACCCAAGCCCACAGCACCTTCACCACTGTCCATGTCAGTTTCCAGCAGAAAGACACTATTAACAAAACCTGTTGATATTAAAAGTAAGCTGTGGCTGAAGGGTGAGTTCTAAAATTATCTCAGGTAATTTTTAATTTCTTCTTTGTTTTCCTCATTTGTTCAGAGATCCATAGTGTGTTTCTCATTTTCTAGATATTAGAGATTTTTTCCTGCTTTCTTTTTATAATTTTTAATTTGATACCATTATATTCAGAAACTATACTTGATGTGATTCCAGTTTTCATGAATTGACATTTGTTTTGTACCCAGAATGTGATCTATACTGGAGGATGTTCATGTGCACATAAGAATAATGTGTACCCAGTTTTGTTTTGCTTTTTTATGGTGGGGGAGGAGTGTAGCATCCTATAATATCTATTAAGGTCCTGTTGTCTAATTCCTCATTTAAGGCAATTAGTTCCTTGTTAATTATCTGGCTGGTTGCTCTGTCCATTGGTGAAAGTGACATGTTGAATTCGACTACTACTTTTGTGTTGCTGCCAGTGGTTAGATTCAGATTTTTTAATAGTTGCCTTATATATTTTGATGGCCCTTTGGTACATACATATTGATGAGCTTATATCTTCCCAATGTATTGATCCTTTAGTTGTTATATAGTTCCCAGTTCTGTCTTAAAAGAGCAGCTTTTTTTCCAACTTTAATTATTACTCCTATATCTACATCCAGAAATATATGGACCAGGATGATGATCCTGCCAAAACAAGAGATCTTATGTCCCTGCATAATCTAATCAAAGCACCACATAATGGTATTTCGATGTCTTCTAATTTCAAACTTCTTAGGCATATACTTAACTGGAATGTCCAACAAAATCTGGGAAATGGGGTGAATGATGAATGTAGAATAATCTATATAACCTATGTGAAAGGGAGGGTTGATGGCAGTGCCATCCTAAGCAATATTAGAGAATAGCATATGACCTTGGAGAACTAAGAAAGACATTTTTTTGGTATCATAGTTGCTACTCCTTTACAGAAAACTGTAAATGGACATTTATCATTATTGACAATGATATGTTCAGTTTCAGTGTAACTATACATTATCTTATACTTGCTCTCAGGGACAAGAACAAAGTTCTTTTTGTTTGCAATTTAATGTACAGGATATTTTGAAGTACATTATATATGACTTCTGTCACAGCTGAGTATCAATTTAGTTTATCATCACAGTCATATTATTAAAGTTTATGTATAGTAGACAAGAATTAGATGAAACTGACTGAGCCTCTGAGAATGATAACAGGAGGACAAATAGAAATTGGATGTACTGAAGGAGAATGTTGGAAAACTTAATTATACTTTAGAAAGCTTACAACTAAAAACAAGTGTTGTTTAAGTTTATTGGCTGCTTCCTTTCACAAATCATTATTATTTATTCTCTCAAAATTAAATGGAATACTCTTTCCAGAATTTATTTAATGACATCTTTAAATAGGCGTTATTTTTTTCTCAAGAAGGAGATTTGAGAGAAGTTCTAATAAAACTCTTTAAGCATATGAATCATAGTATAAGCTAAAGGTTAAGCTCATTTTTAATTTTGTGTTTCTCACAGTTAATTTATCCCATGTAATTTAATAATTTTAACTGTCAAATCTAAGTTGTTAGTCTTTCAATTAATGGCTTTCTAGCAATAGAAAACAGATAGCTTAGTCCTGCTATTTGTAAAATAACCACTAAAATAAAAGATATCTGATACAAAAGTTTTTAACTAATTTTAAGTACATGTCATTAAAACATTGACAGAAGCCCCTTACATTTCAGGCACCAGAATGCACTTACATTATTGTCTGTAAATCACTAATCATTAGCATTTAAGAATTCACAGAGGGGTCTGATCTGCTGAAAAATTCCTTCCAGTTCCATATAATAATTTATATTGTAATTAAAATATTCGCTTCCTGATTTTCTACCCTTCTCCATACCATAATAATTTTTATAGTATTTAAAATAATATTTACAATTTTAAAGTGGTTTTGGATTTACAGAAAAATTACAAAAATAATATAGAGAATTCATATATCCCACATCCAAATTCCCCTCTTATGAACTTCTCTGATATTGGAACTATCAAATAGTGAATGGCTATAAATGCTCTATCGTTAACTAAAACCCATACTTCATTCAGATGCCCTTAGTTTCATGTCTGTGTGTATATGTGTGTGTGTATGTGTGTGTGTGAGAGAGAGAGAAAGAGAGAAAGAATTAATACTGGTTTAAATGATTGTTTCCATTATAGATAGATGTATAGGTTACACCTAATCCACAGTCAGCTCTTCTGAGCACTAGCACATGATACCATCGAGAATATCATGTTATATTTTAGTCTTCTCTTGTCTAACCTCTTGAACACTGTCTTCCTTTTCTTGTTTTTGACGATTTTGACAATTTTGAAGTTATGGTCTAGTTGTCTGTCTTTCAGGTAGATATTATCTAATGTTTCTCTTATGATAAAACTGGTATCATGTGTTTTTTAGGAAGACCACAGAAACAAGTCATTGCTTTCATCACATCATATCAAGGATATGCACTATTGATATAACTTTTCATTGTTGATTTTGGCTTTAATTAGATGGTATAGGTAGTATTCCTAAGGTTCTCTTTCTGTTTTCACCCTTCCAATACCAGATTTTTAGAAGAAGTTCACCATGTGCTGCCTTCATTTTAGGAGAAGAGTTATGGCCCTTAAATGTAAAGTAGCTGCATGAATTATTTGAAATTACTTTGCATGGAATATTGATATAATCCCCTCAATGTTTAATGTTTAATAGAACATTAATTTATATTAGTATGGATAATGAATTTTTACCATGCTTTCATTATATAATACTGCTTTATTTATTTTGTTGCTCAGATTATTCTTTTTTAGGCCACTAAGGGCTCGTTCAACAAGTTATTGTATCCCTTTGTTCTTGTTTCTTTTGTTTTCTCATGTTATTTTCTTGCTTAATATTTAGTGCCTTTATTTGATATTTTAAGATTCCATTGTATATTCCCTGCAGTATTCCTAGAATTGAACAGTTTCTTCAAGGAGTTCTGTTTTGTTTTGTTTTTTCCATTGGAGAATGATATTAGAAACCACATTTTGGGTGTTAGTAACCTTTCTGCCATCAGTAGTAAATTTTTGGTTAACAAAATTCAAAAGATAATTTTCTGTATGCATCTATGTTTATATTCATATAGAACATGTGCAGTATTTTGTTTCTTCATTGCAATACTCATTTCAAGTTAAATTGCAAAGGTTATATTCCCCTTTCAAAAGCCCTTCATTGGAGTTACAGTTAAATTTTTTGAGTGTGTTAGAAACAATGAATTATATCTAATCATGGTATTGAAATGGCAATTGGAAAGGAAACAAAGACTGGATATTCAACCCAGTCTTGGGATGAAAAAATAAATGGTCTCTTGAGAAATTACATAAAACCTTGTATAAGCTTTCTATTGGTGTGTAAATTATTACAAACTTAGTGACTTTAAAATCCTCTCATTCTTTGTCTTATGGTACCTCCAAATAAGGAACTGATAACGGTTTCCACTCATGGTGTCATATTAGTATTATAAAGGTATTAACAAACTCTATTCTTATCCAGTATTTGAGATTCTCTTTCCAAACATATCTTGTTTAGCAAAATTCAGTCCCTGCAAATGTGGCACTGAGGTCCAATTCCATTGTCATCTGTCAATCAGGTGACCTTCTTAGTGTTTAGTGATTAATTGTATTCCTTACCAAGCGGTGCCTCCAATGTCAAAGTCAGCAAGGGACAATATCCTTCATGTCGAATTCTTATGATCTTAATAATTTTTATTTTCAGGAAGATTCTGATCTTTTTCACATCTTCAGCAAATTAGATACTAAACACTATGGATAAATTTTCCTTCAAATCACTTGTGCCATATCACAAAATCTAATCACAGTGATGAAATTCATCATATTCATAAGTCTCATGAATTATACAAGGTGTATAGACTGGGGGCAGAAATCATAAAGACCATCTTAGAATTCTGTATAAGACAGATTTGTATACTGAAAATTTAATGGGACATTTCCCAGTTATAGAAATGGAAAAAGCAGGCACCTAGTAGAGAAGAGAGTTAAGTAATAGCAAAATGCATAAAGTAAATTCATAACTAATTCAGGAATAATACACTAGGAGACCACCATTTGGGCCATTTTGGTGACTGTATACATGAAACTATATATGTACTTTGGTCTAATGTATGAAACACTTCATGTCAAACAGTCTTCAATTTGTTTTGTGGTTTTTGTTTGTTTGTTTGTTTTCTGCAGTTGATAGCATATTTTAATCAAGGAAGCAACAAGGTAAAATGTTTTATACTATTAAAACACATAGGCAACAATAGAAATGATGATTCTGCATAATATCAAGCAAGCTGTAGTCAGAATCAGTAAATAGGTTCAAATAAGAGTTGAAAAGACCTAATATAGAAAAATAATAATAGGAAAAGGGTCTGTGCAATTAGCTTTGAAAATTTTATAAATATTCATAATACATTGATTTGCCTATTATGAAAAAAATGTTCAGGAAAAGGTATGATGGAAAGACACAGAAGTGGTAAGGCTAGGATTTAGAATTTAGAGTTGTTGATAATGAATCACAGGATATATATCTAGGATTGTGGGAAATAAAATTAGAAAGCTGGAATCAATCATTTTCTAAAGTACCTTGAATTGAAACATGCTGGAAAAAGTAATAATTTGTTTGCATTTGAGATTATTGAAGTATCCCAGTGTGAGATTGTTTTTCCCTCCCAGAGCAGAAATCATGAGAAAACAGGGATAACAAAAACTATAAAATAAAAAGAAATGCCTTCACAATTGCACACTTGAAAAATTCATTTGACTTTGGCATCAGATAATCAAGATTTCAGTGCTCACTCAGTCTTCCACTTAGCAAGTACATAATTGTGTTCAAACTATTTAAGAAAAACAGTCGTATAAAATGGTACAGCAGTTCATTTTCATAAGTTTTTTATATACTTTTTAATTTTAGCAAGAAATATAAAATATGTACTAGTTTGTCTGACCATACTCTTGACTCTTCCTCCCCCAGTGCACACGCGTGCAAGCACATGCTCTTCCTTCATGTCCAACCGAGGGGCGAGTAACTGGGGAGAGATAAAGGAGAACTTATGGTAAAGAGTGATATAGTAGGGAAGAGATGGTACTGTTCAAATCTCTTCTTTTTCTGCTTTTTTTATTCTAGAGCCAGCCAAGGATTGTGCATAGAGCTTCAAGAAAGATGTTTCACTTTTACAAATGACAGGTTCTATTTGACACCCATCATTTCAAAATTGAAACAAACTTTAATTAATCAGCATAGACTATACATCCACATAGAAAATGTGCTTCTATTTTTATTTCTGGAACTAAGATTTCTGTGAGTGTACATGCATCTTTAAGTTAAGTGCAGACTACAGAGGTAATTATACATTTCATTGTCATTGGGAATCAGTTTGATATATGCAGAGCGGAAAGAGAAGTAGGCATATGGAAACTATTTTATTTGATAAATCTAGAAAATTTGATTTTCTTTGTTCTGACATTGTTTCCTATATAAATGGGTCTATTAATTTGATAATAATCAAATTTCTATGTCACTTTAGATTTAGCTTGAGCCAATGAAATATTTTTGTCATTTTTCCTTTTATATCTGCTTAGAAATGTAGAAAATAAGTCATTTTGGAAAGACACTGCAGGTTAGATGATGCTAAAGAACATTTTCAAGTTTATTTTAGAACATGCCAGCATACAAAGAAATAAATGCCAAATCCCAGGATATATACAATAGGTGGTAGGTAGGTTGGTAGGTAGGTAGGTAGATAGATAGACAGTTAGATGTTAGATAGATGCCAAACAGACAGAAAGACAAATAGATAGATAAACTGATTTTAGAACATACCAACAGGGAAAGAGAACTGTCAAAGATACAGGATTTGGACCAGAGAGAAGTCTGACATTATATGAAGAGAGATGTATTTTATCAGTGAATTACATGTCTAGTATACCTTCCTAAAGACAAAAATATCTAATGTTTTTATTAAAAATCTCTCATTTAATAAGTTATTATACTTCTTTTATTTTCCACAACATCCCATGTTGACTTCACCTTTGTTCTTTTATATATACTGTATTGAGTATTTTATTTGAAATTTTGATAAATTATAGGCCTGCCTGTTGGCACAGGGGTTAAAGACACAGCACTGTCAAGTATTTTCAGCCACTGCAACATAAGTTTGAGCCCGAGCCAGGGAGCTAGCCCACATGGCACGGCAGGCCTCTCCTGTCTTGCACTCTGTACCCTCAGTGTGCATTTCGGTGGATTTTCCTATTCTGTTCCCCTCTCTGTCACTGGTGAATCTTACCTCCCTGCACCTCTGGCCTACACCCCAGTTCTTGTATACATAAATAAATAACTCTTAAAAAATAAGATTTGATAAATTAAAAAACCATAGGTGGAGAAATGATACAAAATTTAGTTTTGAAAATTTTAATCTTTAAAAATCCCTCATATACTGCCACATATAAAACATATTCATATTTCTAAAATTTCATTTGTTATAACTGTCATGGAAATAGAGTGTATACTCAAAATAATTAGTTGAGAATATATAAATCTTTAGATGGATATTTTGAGAAACTTGCTTAGTTTCAGTGTCAATAGGAATGTAACTGAGTTTTAGTTCCATGATTTACAGTTATGAGCTTCCAGAAATTATATATATTTTATATATAATATAAATAATATATAATATATGTTATATATAATACATACTATATTTTATTATATAATTTCATGTATAAAATCAGTTTTATTTTAATAAAAATATATAAAAATCAATTTAAAGATAAAAATATCTAATGTTTTTATTAAAATTATTTTAATATATGATTTTTAAATATATTATAATATATATTTTATTATATATAATTTTTGCCAGAGAGTGGGTCCCAACAGTGATCCCAAGTAGTGGAGTGTTCCATAGACACATATCTCTTTGCTTTCTTTTTTTTCTGGTAGTATTTATTTGAATTCCTAGAACATATAGGGAAAGTTTGGGCTTAAAGCATTCTTTTTTTTTTTCATTTTTTTATTAAAATATTTTAAAATTTACATATACTTGCCATTAATTGTAATCCCCATGTATTCCCCATCACCATCTCACCA